>ML379707.1:0-24126 GCA_005239525.1 Nicotiana knightiana | reverse complement strand
AGTAACAACAGTAACAACAACAATAATAGTGAAATCATAGCTTCTCGGCAGTCTCAGCTACCAAACGTTTCCAGAACTATACTAACCTGATTCTTTTATAGCCAAGGATATGTAGGCAACCTCCGAAGAAAGGTTCGGTCAAACTTTTCCAAACCGCTTTCCATGGAGTATCCAACGGGCAAATATTGCTCGTAATTTCTCACTTTATCTTTGCCCGAAAACTCTTCGTGTTTCCGAGAAAAGAGGGGCAGCTATGAGCACGTAATTTTTGCCCGACTGAAAGTACTCCTACAATATTCACAAAAAATAGATTTTTCTTATTATTTTAATTTTTATAGATTTTTTAAGAATTTCTTGTTAATATTTTTTACATTTAGTTGCATATTTAATATTTAAAATTATGAAAAATACCAAAAATATTTAAAATATCCATTGCATAGAATCTTAGGTTTAATTGCACTTAGGATTTAATTATATGAATTAATTACATCATTAAACAAAATTCACAAAAAAATATGGGTCATTTTTACATTTTTAGCTTTTAGTTACAAATTAGTAATTTCTTTTCATTAACTTTAAGTAAATTAATTTTTTAAATGGTAAAAATAGATAATTAAGTTCAATTATACAAATTAAATTTGATTTAGGTTTTAATTAACTTTATTAGGATTTAAAAATCAAGAAAAAAAAGAAAAAAAAGCTTGGTTTGGTTCCGAAATGGGCTACAACAACTTCAGTGGCCAAAAATACCCTAAAGCCCACGCTACCCAAGCCCAATCACCCTCACCCGGTCCATCCCCACTACTAATCCAAAACGCCACCATTTCATTACATCAAAACCGAGTTGTTGATCTACCACCATCCAACGGCTGGGAATTAACCTAACCCCCCCTAAAACTGTCCTAACCGACCCCTCCCCCCTCAAAGACCTACCATTCTCTCATCTTCCTCACCATCTCTCAAACCCTAGCCGCCCATATATCCTCACCCCCACTGGCCGACGGGCACCTGCCCAAACAACCTCAAATATTTTCCCTACACTCTCCATTCCCTCTAATCCCTAATCCCTAATACCCCACCAACCTCGCCAGAATCCCCACAAAATTTTTCAATTTTTAGATCCAAATTTATGAAAAAGAAAAAAAAACTAGTTCGATTTGCTTCGAATTTCCTTGTTATTTTGTTCGTTTTGGGTCGAGACTCACATGAATCGATTACTCTTGACAGAGCAATCATTTTGGGTTAGTTTCGATCCATTTCGAAACACACAGGATTCCGGCCGACCAATCAAAGCTCTGAGTTCCATACCCTTCAGGGTAATCCTCTCTTTTCTTTTTAATTTGAATTAGATGTTTTGTCATTTGCTTGATTATTTGTAAAATTATGTTAATTAGTTTCAATTGTTTCAAGTATAGCCAATTAATTATTTGAATAACTAGTTTTTCTGTTCTTTTGCCTTAATTCTTTTTTTTAATTGTTGTTTGTTTTAATCAAGATCAGCGTGTTTCTTTTTGGGGATGGTTATGTTAGTAATTGGAAATACAGGGGTCTAAAAGAAATAGGAAAACAAAGGAATCTGTTAGTTTGTTGTTTAAGAGGTTTCTAAAATAGGAAATATATTAAAACGGGAAGATAAGTTTAAAACTTGGGGTAAAAGTTTAGATTTCAAAAGTTTAAAAGGATTTGGGAGTTAAGAAAATACCTAGAAAGGGACAACTGTCCATTTTTCTGTTACAAAATATGCTAATTCCCTGATTTTTATGGAAGCTGGCAAAATATTCCCACACCCCCTCTCCCTCAAACATAGCACATGCTGACATTCTATGAAAAAGGACTCCTCCTCTCACTCTCGCACACGGTTTTAACATAGAATTAACTCTTCATATTCCATTTTACTCTCATCCCCTCACTAAAACACACACGAGTTTTAACCTTCAATCCTCTGAAACTTCATAACTCCCTTTTTCATTTTGGAATGGTTTTGCATTAGACTTTCATTGGTTTTGGGTCTACTGCTGGCTTTCTGGGTTGAATATTGAAGCTATTGTGTGCTGTTTTCTATTGATATTTTTTGTTATTCTGATACTGTTATTGCAGCACTTTCCAACTTCAAAGATTTATTTTCTTTTTTTGGTGTAGTTTGGCTAAAATCAGGTATGTTACTGAATATTGGGTTTTCCCCCATTTGTTGTGTACATGAAGACTATGGTTGTTTTTAGTAAGTTTGACATTTTAGTTTAAATGTATACATTAGTCACTTCATGCATATGTTGATGCAAGATTATTAATGACTTTGGATTCCAGTGTAGTTATTTGGCCTTTAATAGTGAGATTTGATATAGGTAATAGCATGTTTTTTTTTTCTCGAAATTACGGGACTATATAAGTCTTTCTGGGATTAATTTGAGTTGTGTGGTCAATCTGATAACCGTTTTGCGCTAGTGATATCAAGTTAAAAATCTATTGGAAAGGGTAGNTAACAGTTTTGCGCTAGTGATATCAAGTTAAAAATCTATTGGAAAAGGGTAATTGAATGAGCATGAAGTCAGTGATGTATTGACTGAAATTTTAAGACATGGAACGAAAGGGTATGATCTGGAAATTTTAGCTGATAGTGTAAAAGTAGTCACGTTGTAACAAGTATCAAATTTGATGCATGATTTTTTAGAAGTTGTTATATTGAGTGCCTCAATGAATTGGGCCAAACTTGTAAAACGGCCTAGTAGGAGCCCGACTAAGCAAGTTGAATACTTCAGGATTTAGGACCTTGGAGTCTGGCCTTTTGCATTCGTACCCATTTTTTGTGCTACATTTTAATTTATACCCGCTTTGTAAAAAATATTGCATCTGTACCCGCTTTTGCGCATAACTTCAGCATACGGGGCTGAAGTAGCAAAGGCAATCACGCAAAACTTTAGCATTCTAGTAGACGGGCCTGGAGTAGCTTGCGAACATCAGCTCTAGAGCTGAAGTTTGTGTCTTTGTAACTGGGGAACTTCAACTCTAGTAAATGAGGAACTTCAGCTCTAGAGTTGAAGTTTTTGTCTTTGTAACTGGGGAACTTCAGCATACGGGGCTGAAGTTCCCCAGTTACAAAGACAAAACTTTAGCTCTAGAACTGAAGTTCCTCATTTACTAGAGTTGAAGTTCCCCAGTTACAACGACACAAACTTCAGCTCTAAAGCTGAAGTTCGCAAGCTACTCCAGGCCCATCTACTAGAATCAACATATGTTCTCCCCCTTTTCCCCTGTAAACGATTTTAAATTCTCATTTGTCGTTGCATGACTTCCATAATATATTACTTCACATATAATCTTAAACATTGGAAATAATAAACTTTTGAACATCGTAGAAATGCTTCAGGTGCACATTTAATTTATCGTCATGATTGTGTACACGTTTGAGTGACATGATTATTGACTTTCAAAATAAAATTAAGGTACGCGTTCGCGGGACTTTGGTCAAACAATCTTAATAATTATTAAAGTGTGACTAGTTGTGTACACGTATGTGTGACATGATTCTTTACGCGCCGAACGAAATGAGTACACGTACGTGTGACTCGTTTTAAGATAATTTCATAATTACAAATAATTAAGAAATTAAAAGCGGTAAAACGCACATAGGTACTAAAACACGTAATAATATGTTAATTAAGCCAGGTATATGATTGTAATCGTGCTAAAACCGCAGAACTCGGGAGTGCCTAACACCTTCTCCAGGCTTAACAGAATTTCTTACACGGTCTTCTAGTTTCGCAGACTTTAGAACAGAGTCAAATTTCCTCGATTTGGGATTTAAAATAAACCGATGACTTGGGACACCATTATAAATATTCCATGTGGCGACTCTGAAATTGAATAAAATAATCTTATTTCGATTAATGTCACTTTAATTGAAAAACTTCCCTATCCCCTTGGGGAGAAAGAGGTGTGACAGCTCTAACGACTCTGATGGGGAATGAACCCAGAATCTCTGCTTCAGGGTTCAAAATTCGAGCTTGTACTGTAATCTGTACTTGGCTTTATTTGTTTGTTGATATTAATGTGTTTGTGGGCCTCATGTGCTAATTGACTTTCATTTTCCGCTTTGATATTATTTGAACTGTATTAAACTGTCTTCTTACGCCTCCCTTCTGAGTGGGAAAAGTCAACTGAGAGTTGACTTATTGGGAAACGACCTCGGAATGCAGATTTTATGGCTCAGATAGCTTCGTTAGGTGATTCGGGACTTAGGAGTGTGTTCGGAATATTTTTGTGATGTCCGGTGTAGAATTAGGCTTGAATTGACCAAAGTTAGTTTTTGGCAATTCCGGTCGGCAGTGCAATATAGGCTATTGGGGTCGGAATGTAATTCCGACAGTTGGAACAGGTTCGTAATGTCATTTTGGATATGTCTCCAAAATTTCAGGTTAATCGGAGTTGTTTTGGGTAGCTTCGGTATCGTTGGAGGATTTTAGAAATTTCAAAGTTCTTAGGCTTGAATTTGATGTGATTCTGGTGTATTGAGGTTAGGTTTGATGTTTTGGAGGCTCGACTAAGTTTGAATGATCATATATAAGGTGTTCGTATGTTTGGTTGGGGTCCCGAGGGGCTCGAGATGGTTTCGGATGGTCGACGGGGAGTTTGGAATGATTTTGTCACTACTGAGGTTCTGTTACTGGTGTTTTCGCACCTGCGGATGGGGAGCCGCAGGTGCGGTCCCCATCCGCAGGTGCGATCCCACAGGAGCGAACGTGGCACCACAGGTGCGGAAGTTGGCCAAGTGAAGGGATTTCCGTAGGTGCGAGGTAATTGCCGCACCTGCGAGGCCGCAGGTGCGGGAGGTCAATCGCAGGTGTGGGATTTGAGGCCTTAGGATTTTTCCGTAGGTGCGGTTCCGCAAGTGCGTGTAAGAGGTCGTAGGTGCGGACCCACTGGACAGAAGGTATAAAAACGTGCCTTCGCGAATTTTAGCCATTTCCTCAATATTTCATCCGGGTTTGAAGCTTTTGGAAGGGTTTTGAAGAGGGAGTTCGATAGTTCTTCACCAAGGTAAGATTTTTGGACTCTAAACTCGTTTATATGTGATTAATGGTCGGATTTATGCTGCAAATTAGGGAAAATCAGTGTAAATTGGGTGATTAGGGATTGGGATTAAGAATCTTTCAAATGGTGATTTGAGGGGTCATTTGGACTTCGAATTTAGTGTTCTTTATATGTACGTACTCGTGAGATGGTGAAGAACTGTTCTGTAGAAAAAAATTCTGAATTTCGGGACGTGGGCCCAGGGGTCGGGTTTTGACCAATTTCTAGATTTTTGAGTATTTTGATACATTTCGATTGGGATTAGTTCCTTAGCATATTATAATGATATACATGTGATTGTTGGTAGATTTGGAGCACTCCAAGGCCGAATTTAGAGGCAAGGGCACTGCGGAGTAGTGTATTAGCCGGTTTTGAGGTAAGTAACGCTTCCAAACTTGGAACTGAGGGTTCGAAATCCCAAACTATTTGATATTTGCTGTTAATTAAGGTGACACACTTTCCAAGTGACAGGCATACGGGCTTTTACCGAATATTTGTAGCCTGGCTCATCCCATGGCACTGTCTACTGGTTAACTCAGATTGATATTGTACTGTGAAGGTGGTAATTACCTTGAACGAAATAGAAATCATGCTAAGTATAAATGTTAAGGCTTCACGCCGATATGTTTAGACCAGAATGGTCGATTATTGCTGTTTGTATCTGTGATTATTTCTTTCCTTTTACTCAGTCCTGTTACAGTATATGTTTCATGCCTCATTCTCGTAAGTTGCTAGTTTATTCTATATTATCATTGGTTTGGGCTGAATTGCATATGTTATAAGACTGGAAGGTACTGACTGAGTGAGGCTTGGAGCCTGGTTTTGAGACAGTTATGAGGTCGGACTTCACACCGCAGCGATCCTGAAATTGGTCAAAACCCGACCGCCAGGCCCACGACCCAAAATTCTGAAGTTTTTATACAGAACTGTTCTTCACCATAAAAAATACATATGAGCCTCCACTAGTACTCTGGGGTTCTGCGGGACATCAGCCGGTCTCCGCGCGGGCTTACGTGCCATATCTTCTTGAAGGTGGTCTAGGTAAAACATCACCTGGCTAACAAATATCATCACAGAAGCAAAAAACAAAGACTTGGTCATGTCTTCACATTCATGTCATTTCATTACAACACAATCAACTATCTCTTTAATTTTCATTCTGATGACACCCTTTCTTGAAGAAAACGTCCAATTTGTTGTGCCCGAGATTCCAACACTTGTGTATCTCTGTTGTTTTGGTCTTGTAACTGTTGCATGCTTTGTTGTAGTCGGTAAATCAATGCGTAACAATGCTCTCTTTCTGCCTTGAAATCCTTTGTTTGTTGGACCATTTAATTCTCAAGGGCGACCAGCTTTTTCTTTAAAATTGCTACTTCTTCGTCGTATTTCTGCTTCAACTGGTGGGCTAATCTGGCATGTTCTTCTGCACCTTTGGCTAACTTTGCTTGAGCATTTAGCAAGTCTCTTTCGGCCTCTATCAAGTCAGTTGCATAGTCATGCACCTTAATCCTTAAGTTGCTGATGAGCTTTTCATCTCTCTCGCTCCTCACAAGCGTTCCAATGGTTATCCTCATGTCCCGGAGTTGGGCATGGAGTGCCTCATTTTCTACGGTCAATCTTATCTTTTCACCTTCGGCCTCCTGCGCCTGTAAGTCATTATCAAATGTGAGGCTTCTTAAATTTTCCTCTAAGGCATGGATGGTAGCTTGATATTTCTTTTTCTTTTCTCCCCATGCCAACCGTTCTCGGACTTTGTCATCAAAATCCTGAATATGAGGTCTTTTGGCGGGCCTTTCAGGCTCGGGCTCTGGCTCATCATTAACACAACACCTTCTCTCAAACCACGTGGCATAACCTAAATCTACCTCATCTCTCGCAAGATCCGGTACCTAGGTATCCTCTTTGAAGTATCGGCAACCATTCCAAGTTTGCTGGATTAAATCCTCGCGAAGTGGGTCTTCAAGGTGTAGCTCAATGACTTGGACACTCAAATATTCATCCTCGGCACCACGTGGTATCTTCCCAACTGTCTTATAACTCTTTGCAGTGCATACAACTGGACACTTCTCAAGCTCATCAACAACAAATAGCTCTTTGTGGCTGTCATGTGTATGACTTCCCTTACCGGGAGTCATCCCGAAGTCCATGCAATCTGATGTGCCTTTAGAGTTCTTAGGTGGGAGATCCAATCTTCAACCCCTTCTAGAGAGTTGTAGTATTTTACCCTTTCCTCATAACTCTCGATGAAGCGGTTCTTTCTCGGGCCGTAACTTAAAAAATGTCGCCCCAAACTTACACAGTGTCAATGCTCGATAGATTTCCGAAAATATTAGCGGAGAAAGTGTGTGGTCTTCTTTGGCAGTTAGGTTTTGCATAATTCTGGCCACGAATATTAATTGTCCATTTTTCATTTGGAAAGACCATAATTCCCAGAAATGCCACTATGAAAGCAAGGCGACGATGAATTTTCCAGGTGTCCTTGTTTTTCTTGTTGTTCAAGCCCTTTTCATGTGCTTCAAAATCATTTGAGTGCCCATATATGGAATACAGGAAGTAGAAGGAGCAGCATCCGTTGTTTACATTATTCTTCCTTAATTGTTTACCAATATTCAGGATATGGAAGAATTGATGCACGGAGGGAGGCCTTAGGAATATAAGTCGATGATTTCTCAAGTCCCCGCTTAAACCAATATATCCGGCTATTTCCTCCAGAGTGGGAATGAGCTCAGAATCAAGAACAGGATCCCAGAAGTTACTAAAGCCTTGATCAGATCATCCCGGGGCTTGACTTTCATAATATCCGGGCGAGCGCCCAAATGTTCTACTACCTAGTCTTGACCATCTTTATCTAAATCATACCACCACATTTGAAGTTTCAGTGGAGCTTGCTCTACAATATTTAATGGTGGGTTCTGGACAGTGTTCATTTTGTACTTGTGAATGGTTGCTGTTAGGGTTGACTCTTTTTCGAAAGACAGACCAAGGGACTCTTTTGCAAAACAAGTTTACAGTTTTCCAAAGAAGAATCAGAGGAGCGTGGATATTTATGCAATATTAGCCAAAGATGGCCATTTTGCAATAATGGCCCCTTCGCACTTTCAAATAAAGTTTGAGGCCGGAGAAAGGCTCTTTATGGGAAAAGTGGAGCTCCATTGACAGACAAGTCCGTTCTTTGCGAAAATGGCCCTTTGACAAATCAAAGATATTCTAAGGCTTATTCCGACAAGAACGGCGCAAGATGCAACCAAAGCTGGGTCGGCTTACTCTTTTGACCAAAACAACAAACACCTTTTTATTTTTTTATATATTTAAAATTGGGGCTGGTTTGCCTACGTATCTCACATCCGATGAGAATCAGACCCGCGTAGTTCGGTCAGTTTTGACATGACCGGGAAAACATGATATTGACTTATTTTAAAATTTATTTTCTCTCTTTTTTTTTCAAAAAATTTTGGCAGAGTTTCGGGACATTTCTTAATACCGAGGTTTTTAGAACAGGGTGAATTTCCTATCCTACCTCACTTTTGATTTTTCTATTTATTTTCTTTCCTTAGACGGTCAACAAGCAAGTCGAAACAAATAAATGTGCACATAGCACCTAAGATGCATCAAGATGGTCTTTTATTTCGGGTACACGTGTCCTGGACAGACCCAACCCCTATGTTGAGTCCCTAAAGTCAAATGCACATGATGCAAACAAACAGTCCTACTAGGGATCCGGTATGAACCTGGGGGTGTGTTCTATACATGGCTTACCCAAGCGGACAGCTCGAGCCGAGGTGGGGGCAATGTACCGGGAGCACGAAAGTCTATCCGGCCTAGTTGTTGATCCAACCCCGTTCTATTTGGTATGACCTCTAATAGAAAAGTGGGCCACGCGTACGTGTGCACTTCAAGTAAATTTGCTTCGATATTTATCATTTTCTCATTCTTCTTACAAAGGTTAGGGGAAGAGGTCAGTTTGGGAGGGGACAGCGCAACAGGCCCCCATATTCAACACCACCACCACCTTCTCGAGGCGCTCCAACGAGGACTTATTTCAGTGCCATGGCAGACCGTCCCCCAGCCATTCAGGGTTCCTCAGGTGGGTATTCCGGCCACCAGGGAAAGTCTTTAGGGAAGCAATCTATGGTGCCGAGAGGTTTTTACGAGTGTGGGGATCCAGGTCACACGAAGAGGTTTTGCCCCAGGCTTCAGCGCAAGGGTGTGCAGCAGGGCCATCAGCCTATGATTTCAGCACCAGCAGTCCGGCCCCCAGAGGTGGAGGACAGATGGGTAAGGGTCGTCCTAGAGGTGGAGGCCAGACACGGGGAGCTCAGCCAGCCCTTATTCAGTCCGGTGGAGGCTAGCCAGCCGGTGCTCCAGCCCGATTCTATGCTTTTTCGGCCAGACCAGATGCATTGGCCTCAGACGCCGTTATCACAGGTATCATCTCCATCTGCGATATGGACGCTTCAATATTATTTGATCCAGGGTCTACCTATTCATATGTATCATCTTTGTTTGCCCCTTTCTTGGATGTTCCTCGTGGGTCCTTGGGTACTCTGGTTTATGTGTCCACTCTAGTGGGTAATTTTGTAGTTGTGGACCGGATCTATCAGTCCTGTGTGGTCACATTCTATGGGTTCGAGACTAGGGCGAACCTCTTGTTACTTGATATGACTGAATTTGAGGTCATCCTAGGCATGGACTGGTTATCTCCTTATCACGCCATCTTGGATTTCCATGCCAAGATTGTTACATTAGCCACGCTTGAGTTATCAAGATTGGAATGGAGAGGTTCCTCATTTAGTGCAGCTAGTTCAGTTATTTCTTTTCTGAAGGCTCGATATATGGTCGAGAAAGGTTGTTCGGATTATCTCGCTTATGTGCGGGACACCACTGGAGAGTCTCCGACGATTGATTCAGTGCCAATAGTTCGTGATTTTGTCGATGTGTTTCCTTCTGACTTCCCAAGCATGCCACCAGAGTGTGATATCGATTTCTGTATTGACTTGGCTCCAGGCACCCAACATATATCCATCGTACTGTATGGCTCCGAATGAATTGAAAGAATTGAAAGAACAACTCGAGGAGTTTCTAGATAAGGGGTTTATCAGGCCGAGTGTATCGCCTTAGATTTCTCCAGTGTTATTTGTGAAGAAGAAGGATGGAACTATACAGATGTGTTTTGACTACCGCCACTTGAACAAAGTTACAATCAAGATCAAGTACTCGTTGCCGCACATCGATGATTTGTTTGACCATCTGCAGGGTGCTAGGGTGTTCTCTAAGATCGACCTGATATTTGGGTATCATCACTTTAGGATTCGGGACTCAGATGTTCCGAAGACTGCCTTCCGTACTAGATATGGTCATTACGAGTTCCTGGTGATGTCATTTGGCTTGACCAATGCCCAACAGCATTTCTGGATTTGATGAACTGGGTGTTCAGGCCTTATATTGATTCCTTTATCATTGTCTTCGTTGATGACATCTTGATCTACTCACGTAGCCTGGGGGAGCACAAGCAGCATTTGAGAGTAGTGCTCCAGACCCTGCGGGAACAAAAGTTGTATGCTAAGTTCTTCAAGTGTGAGTTCCAATTAGATTCCGTAGCATTCTTGGGACTTGTGGTGTCCGTAGAGGGTATCAAGGTGGATCCTAAAAAGATTGAGGCAGTTCAGAGTTGTCCACGTCCTACTTCAGCGATCGAGATCAGGAGTTTCTTGGGATTGGCAGGTTATTATCGTCTATTTGTAGAGGGCTTTTCATCCATTGCATCCCCTATGACTAGGTTGACCTAGAATAGCTCCCCCTTCCGATGGTCCGACGAGTGCGAGGCGATCATTCAGAAGTTCAAGTCAGCTTTGACCACAACACCAGTTCTAGTGTTGCCTTCCGGTATAGAGATGTAAATAGTTTATTGCGATGCTTCACGTGTTGACTTAGGATATGTATTAATGCGGGAGGGACGAGTTATTGCATATGCTTCGCGTCAGTTGAAGATTCATGAGAAGAACTACCCCGTGCACGATTTGGAGTTGGCAGCGATTATTCATGCTCTTAAGATTTTGAGGCATTACTTGTATGGGATGTCTTGTGAGGTTTATACAGACCACCGCAACTAACAACACATGTTCAAGCAAAGGGGCCTTAATTTGAGGTAGCGTAGGTGGCTTGAGTTACTGAAGGATTATGACATCACCATTCTTTATCATCCCGGGAAGGCGCATGTGGTTGCAGATGCCTTAAGCAGGAAGGCAGAGAGTATGGGTAGCTTGGTATTCATTTCAGCGGAGGAGAGGCCACTAGCCCTGGACATTCAGTCCTTGGCTAACAGACTTGTGAGGCTAGACATTTCAGAGCCCAGCCGAGTTCTTGCGTATGTTGTTGCTCAGTCTTCATTATTGGAGCAGATCAAGGCTCGGTAGTTCGATGATCCGCACTTGGCAGTCCTCAGAGAGACGGTACTACAGGGTAGTACCAAGGAGGTTTCTATTGGCGAGAATGGTGTCCTACGACTTCAGGGTCACCTATGTGTTCCTAATGATGGTCTAAGGGAGAGGATTCTAGAGGAGGAGCACACTTCATGGTATTCTATTCATCCAGGTGCCACGAAGATGTATCGTCACTTGGGGCAGAACTACTAGTGGCGGCAGATGAAGAAATCCATAGTGGAGTATGTGGCTAGATGTCTAAATTGCCAACAGGTGAAGTATGAGCACCAGAGGCCGGGAGGTCTACTCCAGCAAATGCATATACCTGAGTGGAAATGGGACTACACCACTATGGACTTAGTAGTCGGGTTGCCGTGGACCTTGCGGAAGATTGATGTGGTTTGGGTTATTGTAGACAGGTTGACCAAGTCAGCACACTTCATCCCAGTGGCCACTACTTATACTTGAGAGAGGTTGGCTCAGATACATTTGGGAGATAGTCCGGTTGCTCGGTGTGCCTGTATCCATCATATCAGATAGTGGTCCTCAGTTCACCTCGCATTTTTGGAGAGCCGTGCAGAGTGATCAGGGCATGTGTGATTGACTTTGGAGGGCAGTGGGATCAGTTCTTTCCCTTGGCCGAATTTGTGTACAACAATAGCTATCAGTCCAGCATTGAGATAGCCCCATTTGAGGCTCTATATGGTCAGTGATGCCGTTCTCCCATCGGGTGGTTTGATCCTGGCGAGGCTAAGCTATATGGCACTGACTTGGTAAAGGATTCCTTGGAGAAGGTAAAGCTGATTCAGGAGAGGATTCGCACGGCACAGTCCAGACAGAAGAGTTACGCAGATCAGAAGGCGCGTGATGTATCGTTCATAGTTGGCAAGAAGGTTCTCTTGAAATTCTCGCCGATGAAGGGTCTTATGAGGTTCGGAATGAGGGGAAAGTTGAGCCCAAGGTTTATAGGCACATTCGAGGTGTTAGGATGAGTTGAGGAGGTTGCTTATGAGCTTGCTCTACCTCCCAGCTTATCAGGTGTTTATCCAGATTTCCCTGTATATATGCTCAGGAGGTACCACACCGACTTGTATCATGTGTTGGACTTTAGTACCATTCAACTAGACCAGAGGTTGGACTACGAGGAGGAGCCCATTGCTATTATTGATAGGCAGGAGTGCTAGTTGAGGTCTAAGAGGGTTTCTGCCGGGAGGGTCCAATGGAGGGGCCAACCAGTCGAGGAGGCGACTTAGGAGTCCGAGGAGGACATGCAGAGCAGATATCCTCTCTTATTCAGCACTTCAGGTATGATTCTAGACCCGTTTGAGGATGAACGTTTGTTTAAGAGGTGGAGAATGTAACGATCCAACCGTCGTTTTTCTTTCTAGAACCCCGTGCCCCTATATTAGACTTCCTGTACTTTCGTTTATTGATTGATTACTTGCGAGGATGGTTGTTTCGGGAATTTGGATGAGTTTGGGTTAGAATTGGAACACTGAGTTCCTTGAGGGGGGCCTTAAAGGCCAAGTTTAACTTCGGTCAACATTTTTAGTAAACGACCTAAAAATCGTGATTTGAAGGCTCCAATAGGTTCGTATCATGATTTCGGACTAGGGCGTATGTTCGGAATGGGTTTTGGATGACCCAGGGGCGTTTCGGCCCCAAATAGTGAAATATGATTCTTGCAGTTCAAAAATTGAGGTTTGGAATGTGTTTTGGCGTTACCGAACAGGATTTTGAGATTGGGAATAGTTCCATAGTTTCATTTATGACTTGCTCACAAAATTTGGTGTCTTTCCGAGTAGTATAAGTACGTTTCGGTGTATTGGAAGTGAATCCAAGAACTTAAAGTTCTTAAGTTGAGTTTAGTTGGTTTTGGGGTACGATTCTTAGATTTAATGTTGTTTCGGGTGTTCGGAGGTTTGAGCGAGTCCATTTTATGATTTAAAACTTATTGGTATATTCGAACGGGGCCTCAGGGACCCCGAACTCCATTCAGACGTCATGTGAAGCGATTCCCAGCTCAAAGAGAGCTGCTGGTGCACCAAATCTGGTGCGACTGCACCTGCGATTGGGTAGCCGCAGGTACGAGACCGCAAGTGCGGTCGAAGCCTCGCAGGTGCGGCCATCGAAGGGGTGCCCAGGATCCGCAGATGCGGTCCCTTCTTCGCAGAAGCGGAGTCGCAGGTGCGATCCATGCCAGCTCCTCCCCTTTCCACAGATGCGGACCCTGGTCCACAGGTGCAGTCCACTCGCCGTAGGTGCGAAATCACTGGAGGCGGTGAGGTCATTTTAAAATGGGACTTAGGCTCATTTGAGAGCATTTATCACACTTTGGGCGATTTAGGAGCTCCCAAAAATAGAGGTTTCAACTTAGCACCTTGAGATAATGTATTTCCTACTTAATGTGAGTTTATTACTTATTTTTTTGGTAGATTAACACACACAGATTAGTGAAAATTATGGGTTTAGGTTAAAACTTAGGGTTTTGATAAAAATGGGATTTAACAACGAAATTTGTTATGGAATGTAGTAAAAATCATATATTATTAATCCTTAGGTTATGGGTAACAACTTTCTTTAAGAATTTCCGAAATCCGATCATGTGGGTCCGGGGGTGAATTTTGGGAATATTACAAATTGGCTTGGGTAATCATCTAAACGATAGAATTATGAACTTTCGAGCAAAGATTTACTAGTTTATGTAATGTTTGGCTAGTTTCGAGTTGCCAGGCGTCAAATTTGGAGGTTGACCGCATTCTTGAATCGGAAAGTAGGCTTGATACGAGGTAAGTCTCCTTTCTAACCTTGTACGAGGGAATTGTCCCCATAGGTGAAATAATTTATTATATGAATAATTGTGGGGGACTACGTACGTACTAGGTGACGAGGGTCTGTGCGTATTGACTATTCTTATTATGCCAGGATAGTTTAGGCTTACACCATGCCTCGTGAACATTTCTAATAAATTTATATGCATGGTCATCATAGAGTGAAATTTTACATCAACATCTTAAGAATTTAAAGATTTCAAGTAAGTCATTAATTTGAAAAATGAAGTGAGAAGAATGTGCTATGTTTATGTGAAACCGCTTCGCAATTATATTCTGCGAGCGGGTGATTCCTCCACTACTCTCATGGGAGCGGGCCGTTTGCCTCGACAGGTTAATAGATGCATCCATGGTTCTCGCCATTCGAACCTTCGGCAGTGCACATTTACTTTTCTGTTGGATCGAGCCATACATCCTTGACATATTGTACGCATGTTAATTTGCTTGGTACTTCCTATGGTTTCAAACCGNCTTCGGCAGTGCACATTTACTTTTCTGTTGGATCGAGCCATACGTCCTTGACATATTGTACGCATGTTAATTTTCTTGGTACTTCCTATGATTTTCAAACCATTAAAAAGGCCTTGAAGAATAAAATTGTAAACAGTTTAACAGGAGTTGGCACCTAAAGTACTTGTGGAAAGATTTGTCATTTCTTGTCTTTATTGTTATTCAGCTTTGATATTCATGCTTAGCCTTATAATTGAATAAATTTCTTTGGCCCTAGTGAGTTTCAAATCGACCTCTCGTCACTACTTTTTCGAGATTAGATTGGATACTTACTGGGTACATGATGTTTATGTACGCATGCTACGCTTATGTACTTAATTGTACAGGTTCTGAAGCAGATACATCTGGTTGTCATCCCGGAGCACGTTCTTGACTCCTCGAGATTTAGGGATTCCACGATGATCTACTTCCCTTGATGCCGTTTAGCATCAGTTGGAGTCTTTTCCTTTTTGTTATTCTATCTATATCCTCTCAGACTGTAGGATAGATGTATTCTTTTGAATTCCTTCTACTAGATGCCTATATACTTGTGACACCAGTTCCTGGCACACACATTGGTAGACTATTCTTTTGGAAATGTAACTATTTAAATTTAACTTCTTCATCATTTCAAGTAAATTTGTTTCGATATTTATCATTTTCTCATGCTTGTGACAAAATTTCAGTATTGTTAATAAAGTTTTATAAAATTTAAATGGGATTCACTAGACTAATATGGTTGGCTTGCCTAACATCGGCGTTGGGTGCCATCGCGACCTAGATTAGTATTTGGGTCGTGACACATATCAGGAGTGAAAAAACATGTTGTAAACCTTTTGAAGGAAAGGGAAGGTTCAGCAAACAACAACATGATCACAAAAGCATCACAATGCCCAGATTTAACTTCAGTTTGTCAATGAGTTCTAGGTGTACAAACAGTTACACAAAAGGGAGCAGGGATTGGGAACACAAGACACTTGAAACAGGAGCACATAAGGAGGATAAGAAGGAGAGCATTTTTAACAACAAGTACACAGAACAAGCGGGGGCTGACTGTCAACCATCAATCGAATTCATAGCATTAGAACACAAACTACTGACTCAGAGTCTTAACAGGAAAACCATATGTGAAGCTAAAGTGATAATAGACAGTAAATCATAGAGACAGAATGCAGGAATAGTCATGATGAGGATAGGGGTCTACTACACAGAATTAGTCATACCAATTGAAGTCAATTGGATAGAAAATAAAAGTCTTAGACACATGAGTGAACATGCAAGTTTAAAGCAATAATAGGAAAGATTGAAACAAGTGAACATACTGGCTAAAGCAATGAACAGGAAAGATTGAGACCTAAACACAGAAATACATATATTGGTTTAAGCAATAAACAGAAGGGATTGAAGCTTCAATATAAGTAAGCATGTTGAATAAATTGATAAACAAGAGAGAGTGAAACTTAAATAGGAGTAAACATTTGATTAAAGCAATAAACAGGAAAGAGTGAAACTTAAATAGGAGTGAACATGATGATTAAATCAGTAACAAGAAGGAACACAGAGTTAAACACATAATAGCTAAACTAGTACATAAGAGACATAGGTTTAAGAAAAGAAAAGCAATAGAGAGCACACATATTTGAACTTCATAGTGTAACGAACGACATTAGGAGTAGAAACATACCGGTTAAAGGAAGCAAAGCAGAAGGTAAAGTTTCCATGATTCAATGGTCTAGCATTGGCTTTCAGCCGGCTAGACAATATAGTAAACACAAGCAACATAGAGATGAGAGCCAAAGTGTGTGAATGTGTTTGTGAACTGTTGTTCGTGTGTTTGAAGAATCAGAATGAGAGTGTATATATAGAACTTAGGGAGGTAAAAAAAATAAGGGAAACAAAGCAAGTAAATATAATCAATCAGTTAATTGGGGCTAATCCCAATTAATTTGCACAAACAGATCCGGGAAGGTCATATTAGTACAAAGAGAATCCATTACCAGCATTGTTTGGGACTTAAATAAGGTAACAAATCACTTAGTGACCATGTATTAACTAATCAGTCAGAATAAGTCAAGTAACAATAATTAAAGGCCACAAATAAGGAAAGTAAGTAAAAATCCCAAAGAATAATGATTTTAACGGGAAAAATTTGTTCAAATCCCTAAATAGAAATCAATCAGTACATTGGGATGACAAAAATAAACAAATAACGGAGAAAACTTGAAGAAAATCAGTGCAACAAACAGAATCATACACGAGAATCATTCAAGATAGTAAAGAAACAATTAGTTTAAACACTGAAAAGTTAGAAAAACTCTTTTGAAAAATACTTAGGGCGAACCCTTATTTCAAAAGAAAGCAAATGGAAACGAAATAGTTAACCAAAACAAGAGAACTTTAAGGGAAAACACCAGATAATACTGGAACCGTTTCAAATCTACAAAGATCTGAACGGATTTGAGTAGTCGTAAAACTAGGGTTTTCAAAAAACAGTACAGATGAAATAAACTCGGTCAAAAACTATGGATTTGAACTAAAAATAGGAGGAAACCAATACTCACACATGAGAAAGGCCATAGACGGGCCTATAGGTAAGTTTTCGGGAAAGAACCAGGTTGAATCTTCTTGAGATTCTTTTAAGAATCCATGTACCTAATAACCAGAGGGTGTAGAAGGCTGTGATGTTTTATACTTCAATACCACACAAGAGGGGGGGTGATTTGTGTGGTGTCCAATTTTTTGAGTGTTGTCTCAATAGAAGAACCTGGTTCTTCTTGGTGTTCCAACTTCTACTAGTGTTGAATAATAAATGCAGTAAAGTAAAAACACAGAGATTTTTACGTGGAAAACACCTGGCTCAAAAGGTGAAAAAACCACGACCTACTCCTCAGTAGGATTTTCCCAAACTCTTCACTACAACTCTGAGCCAAACAGCATTTACAAAATAAACTCTTTTGTAAACCTAAGGACTAACTCTACTCCCTTTGTAGCAACCTAGCCTCTAGCTAATTTCAACAAGCTTCAAGTTAACTCTAAATTGAACAATGTGTACCTATTACAATTGCTTCTAATAAAGCTGAAAGATACAATATTAAATCACCTACTACAACCAACTAGACTCGAAAGACAAACAGATGGAACTGGTTCTTCTAGCTGGTCAGTAGCCTTTGTATTGCACAAGGATTCTTCTTGCAAAATTTCTCTGGTAATTTTGCCTTCAGTTCTTGCTTCAATTCTATCTTTGTGTGAATGATTCTTCAGTAGGAATACTTCAACATTATATAGCGCCAGAAGTTGAGATGTTCTTGTTTAGTTCTAATGCAACTCTTCCTTGGTGGAAGAGTTTGTGTTTAACTCAATTTCCTTCCTTTTGTTTTTGTCCTTGCCGAACTCGAAATCTAACCCCTTATCAATTTGCAACCTTTTCGCATTAGGAGACAACCTCTTAGTTCATGAATAATTCACAGATCATGTTTATCTCCTGTGCATGTACGGTTCTTGTGCCAATTGGTTCGTTTGAGATGTTTGCCCTGATGGACCTGGTTCAGCTGGGTAGGCATTTGTCTATATTCAAAACCATGCAGTGACTTGGGTCAACAAATTCCCCCTTTTTGATGATGATAAACTCTGTGCTCAACCCTGTATAAACTTCAAACACTATGAATGGTTTTAAGCATTTATCATGGAGAAACCAGGTTCATTAGGTTATAAATATCACAACTTATGAAATTTTGGAAAAAGCACATATCTTCCCCCTTTTGGCATCATCGAAGAATTGCAAAATGATAAACTTACCAGAGTTATTAACAATTACTCATGGTCATTGAGGCAACTGTAGGTGAAAACATGATTAATCATCAAAAGAAACCAATAAATGTATGCTATCTAAGAATCTGAGACAATTCAATAACAAAAACAGCATAATTCATTGATTGGTACGCAATTCAAAAAAACTAAAGCAGTCACTACCAAGAGCAAAAATAACAAAAACAGAAACAGAACAACTGGGAAAAGAGGGGTTTTGGTAGCTGTGGAATTCCTAAGGTTGGGAAAGGGCAGATGAGGTTGGGGTCTTTGCTTGAAGGAGAGAAAGCATTTGTTGAAGAACACCTTTATTTTTCTCCTTCTCCTTGGCTAGTTCAGATCTCCGCATCCTTTATCTCTCCTTCCTGCACCAATAACCTGACTTTACTATTGATTGGCTGCTTCTTAGATGAACCAGGTTCATCCTCAGGAACATTGACACTATAATCACATGCCAGCAAAGTGTTCTTCCCAAAATAATCCTTAGCAGTAGCCATCTCAACTTTCTTCACTGGAACCTCAAAGTGGGCAAGCACAGGTGTCAGAATAAAGCCATAAGGAATAGCGTGTGCTTTGGTTCCATTTACAACTATGTCCAAGAGCTGGATGATGAAACCTGGTCAGTTAATCTTCTTTCCCCTGTACAGGAACTCCATAAGTGTTAAGTCCATGTAACTGGCGATGTGTCTACGCTCTTGTCTTGGCAGCAGAAACATAATCACAATTTCGAAGAGTAGCTTGTTCTGGGGATGCATTTCACTTTTGAACACTGGCCTTGGCTCAAGTTCCTTCTCGTTATCACAAAAGAATCTAGTGATGTTGATAGTTGAGGCCATTCCATCTAGACTGGGCCATCTTTGCCTAGTGTAATCATCATAGCCCTCAGCAGGGTTATTCAAAATCTCTCCCAGCTCTTTTGCATCAAAAGTAATATGAACCCCCTTTACTGTGGAGGTTACCCTGCCATCATTCACATTTGCATTTTCCATAAACTCCACCAGTTCATTCCTTGCCAGCCTTCCTTCCAGGTTAAGGACCAAGTCCTTCTATCCCTGCACATCCAGTGCATTCAACAAAAAGATCATTCCTGATTCTTCCAGATATCTCACCAGTTTTCCTTTAAGAATAGTGCGCTTTCAAAACATGGTGAGTTTGTCATATTGCTCACTAGATATTTCTTCTTGTCCTCCACTCCATTCACTTTCTTCTTCCACAACTTTCACTTTCTTGGCCTTGGACCTGGTCCTTTTAGCTGTGCTTGAGGGTGTGGCAGACAGAGAAGCTGACTTCTTTGACGAAGCCTTAGCCTTCTTGGGCTTGGGTGTCTCAACCACAACTGGAGCCGGGTGCTCCTCATGATGGACCAGGTCCATCGTCTCATCATCAGCAGCCTCAATAGGCTCTCCTTACTTTGCCTTTCCCTTGGCAGCTTTCTTTTTCTTACTCTCTCTCAGAGCCCTTTCTAACTCCTCTTCTCCTTGTCGAACAGTACTTCTTGTAGCACGAACCTTTGGGGCAGAAACATCAGCAGATATTGAAATTTTTCTTTTATTTGGGGTAGTAGCCTTCTTTGATTTTGAGGTTCAATTCCTCTTGGGATTGTAGGACTCCCCCAGCTTCCTCAGCATCTCAGCCAATGTCTCCTCGACAGATGAACCAGGTTCATCTGTTGATTTTTGAGGCTCTCTAAACCTACTGCTGCTCCCCAGCAATACTTCCCCCTAAATCTGTGACTCCTTCTTCATTTATCACAAGAGTGGGGCCACAAATAGCAAACGTGGCACCATCCTCCCCAGATCCCCTTACAAAACCTCCTTCTCCCTCTATCTCAAGATTTTTTCCCAGTTTTCTTTGCCTATCTGGCACTTCTACATCAACAACTGACCCAACCAACACAAACCTATTTTCAATAGTAGCAGTTTCAGATTCAACTTCAAGATTACCCTGCTCAGAACTGGATGAACCTGGTGCTTCATCCTCATTAGCGGATTTGAAGGATTCACTTGAAGATTCAGACATATGAACCTCGCTAGCTTTAAGAATTTCCTCCAAGAATTTTGCACGAGAACCAGAAGCAACTGATTTTCTGGCCAAAACTTTTACTCTTCGTGTTGTGGGGGCTGGAGGGTTAGGTGTGGGTTCAGGAGTGGGTTCAAGAACTGGAGGGTTTTGGGGAGATGAAGATATGTTTGGTGAATGTAAAGTGTAAACTGAAGTAGAATTAGGAGTGGAATTTTCTTCCCCATGATCAGAGTTTGTGTAGGAAGATGAAGCAGTGGGTGGTGAAGACATTGTTATGTATTTTTGGAAGTAAAGAGATGATCAGTTTTGGTTAGAATAATAATGAACTTGGTTCGACTTATTATGTTATTAAGAGGGGAGGTAATGATGACCCTTTTATAAGATGTGGCTAATAATTATACAAAGGGCAGAACATTTACTCCAGCGGGAGTCTAATAGATGTAAGAGTGTCATTGATTAGACAGTTAAGAGTTCCCTACCTCTAGGCTAATTGAGTACCGATGGGACTTCTTTGAACGGGTTCATTAGGGATAAGTAAAAAGAATTTGAGATGAACCAAATATAGATAGAATCCTGCTCATGTGTGACTGTAATTAATTCAATAATTATATGGAGATAAGCACGTACCTTGTTAGTCAGATGAACCAGCAGGGATGAACCATGTTCATCGTGTTAAAGTCTTTAATTTGCCTCAATTTACAAAGATAGAAAAATATCATTAGCAACCAGGGAATCATATTAATGCATGGCAAGAGAGTACGACAGTAAAGTCATGATGCTGAGCAATGATTAGTCTGGTTGATTGTCTATATTAGTGTTTCTAGCAAAAAAAAATTCTTCTTTTAATTAAATGATCTTAACCATCCCTAATTCAAGTCGGTTTCTCTCAAAATGCTCCCTACTTAGTACTTTAGTAAAGATATCTGCCATTTGTTGGCCAGTAGAACAAAATTCGATTGAGATCATTCCCTTTTCATAGTTATCCCTTAGAAAATGGTGTCTATTATCTATGTGCTTAATTCTTTTATGATGAACCAGGTTTATACTTATTGAACTAGTGTTGTCATAAAAAATAGGAATGCATCCAACCTCTATACCAAAGTCCATGAGTTGTTGCTTGATCCATAGCAGCTGAGCACAGCATAAGGCTGAAGCCACATATTCAACCTCAGTAGTAGATAAGGCTACTGAATTTTGTTTCTTGGTGGCCCAAGACACAAGGCAGGAGCCCTAAAAGTGAGTCATGCCTGAAGTACTTTTCATGTCAATCAGGAAACCTGCATAATCAGCATCAGCATATCCTACAAGGTCAAAATTACTACCTTTAGGATAACAAAGGCACCACTGATTTGTGCCTTTGAGATATCTCAAAATTCTCTTCACTGTAGTTAGGTGGGACTCCTTTCGATTTGCCTGAAACCTAGCACACAGTCCTACACTGAACACAATATCAGGTCTGCTGGCAGTGAGATATAATAGAGACCCATTCATCCCTCTGTATAGCTTCTGATCAACGGATGAACCAGGTTCATCCACATCTAATTTACTAGTTGTGTCTATGGGGGTGTCTATTTCCTTGGAGTTTTCCATTTAAAATATCTTGAGCAATTCTTTCACATACGTTTGTTGATGAATCATTGTTCCATTTGAATTTTTCTTGATTTGCAAGCCTAAGAAGAAGTTTAGCTCACCCATCATACTCATCTCAAACTAACTCCCCATAAGTATAGCAAACTCCTTACTTAATTTTTCAGAAGTCGCCCCAAATATGATATCATCAACATATATTTGCACAACCAGGAGTTCTTTACACTTTTCCTTTAAGAACAAGGTGTTGTCAATTTTACCTCGTTTGTATCCATGTTCTAGAAGGAATTTTGATAGACGCTCATAACATGCTCTTGGTGCTTGTTTGAGGCCATAAAGAGCCATGTCAAGTTTGTATACATAGTCAGGTGACTCCTTGCTTTCAAAACCTGGAGGTTGTCTGACAAATACATCTTCCTTCAGATAGCCATTGAGGAAGGCACTCTTAAAATCCATCTGATGGAGAGTGAATTCCATGTGTGCAGAAAATGCTATAAGAAGTTTGATTGCCTCCAGTCTTTCCACAGGGGAAAATGTTTCATCATAGTCAATTCCCTCTTCTTGATTGTATCCTTGAACAACCAGTCTAGCCTTGTTTCTTGTAACAGTTTCATCCTCATCAAGCTTGTTCCTGAAGACACACTTTGTGCCAATCACTGATCTGTCTAGTGGTCTGGTTACCAAGTGCCACACTTGACTTCTTTCAAATTGATTTAGCTCTTCTTGCATGGCATTTACCTAGTCAGCATCCTGTAGGGCTTCACTAATGTTCTTTGGTTCAATCAAGGATAGAAAGGCATCAAACGCACATATATTTTTCAAAGAGGATCTTGTTTTGATTCCAGATGTTAGATATGTTATGATGTTCTCAAGAGGGCGAGAACTCTGATATCTGTGTGGTTTGAGAACCAACTTTTCACTTCTGGATAGTCCCATGGTGTCTTGTTGTTGTGGAACAGGATTAGGCCAAGGTTCACATGTCGATTTCCCCCTGTCGTGTTGCTTGGGGTAGTTAGACCTGGTCCATCATATGTTCCATCTTCCATGTTTGCTTCAATGTTTTCACTGCTTCTTACCAGTCCAAGCTCCTCATCTTCTGGTTCCTGTCTCTCAGCAAGAGTGTTAGTTTCATCAAACGACAACATGTACACTTTCTTCTACACACATAGTTCTGTTATTATACACTTTATAAGCTTTGTTATGTGATGAATATCCCAAGAATACTCCCTCATCACTTCTGGGATCAAATTTTCCTAGGGAATCTTTTTCATTATTATGCACAAAGCACTTGCATCAGAAAGCCCTAAGGTGGGATATGTTGGGCTTTCTCCCTTTAAGTAATTCATAAGGAATTTTCTCTACTAGAGACCTGGTCATGCATCTATATATTATATGCCATGCAGTGTTTATTGCTTCTACTCAGAAGCTATGAGGTAGTTTGCTAGAAAGAAGCATGGTTCTTGCCATATCTTCAAGAGTTCTATTCTTTCTTTCAACAACCCTATTTTGATGTGGGGTTCTAAGGGAAAAAAATTGTGATTGATACCATGTTCATCACAGAACTCACCAAACTTTGCATTCTCAAATTCAGTACCATGATCGGATATTATTGATGCTAGTTGATTTCTTAACTGATTTTGAGTTTTCTTAACAAATGAGGTAAACATATCAAATGCTTCATCCTTAGATGTCAGAAATAAGGTCCAAGTGAACCTTGAATAGTCATCAACTAGAACCATTACATATTTCTTACCACCTCTGCTCAGAGTTCTCATAGGACCACATGGGTCCATATGAACCAGTTCCAACGTCCTGGTGGTACTGTGTTGGTTGATTTCCCAATCCACACGCAAGTGTACGTGGTCGACAAGTAATACAGGAATTTAAGTCCAGATATCGTACCCACA
>ML379706.1:781-13086 GCA_005239525.1 Nicotiana knightiana | reverse complement strand
AAATACTAGATTGTAGAAATCGTGTTCTTGCTCTTCAATGGACTTTTCTTCTTGTCTACTGTTGATCCACGAAATTCCCTCTCTAATTGTGTTTTAGGAGTCTAATTATAGGTTTAGGGTGAACCCTAACCGTGTAGGAGACTACTATTTCACTTGGGAAACACTCAAACTCGTCAAACTCGGACTAGGGCGAAATTGGAGACCCCTGGCGTTTGGGCTCTAACGCCCCCCTAACGCCGGGGGGCCTGGCTTTATGGCCCTAACGCCCCCCTAACGCCAGGGGGGGCAGGCTTTATGGGGTAAACGCCCCCCTAACGCCAGGGGGGGCCTGGCTTTAGGGGGCAAACGCCCGGCTATCGCCCGGGCGTCTCCTTTTGCGTATTTTCGACGTATTTGCATCCCTTTAGCTCCGTTTCCATCTCCAATTCACCTACACATAAAATAAACTCCATTAAGCACATAACAAGTGTGTTTTTATCATTAATGCGCATAAAATGTAAGGTATATCACATGTTAAACTATGCAATTTTGTCTCGCATCAGTAAACCACTTGCTATTATTGCTAATAGTGTCATGCCTCTTAATATAATATTTGCAAGTAATGCATGACATAAAAATATTAATTCGATTCTACCGGAGACATTTACAAATAATAATCTCATTATACCAGAGTCGACTCTTTATAATATAGTCTTGAAAGCTTGTTCTTGATTAGGATTTATCTTTGATTGCCCTTCATCAGACACTTGTATAGCGATTTGATTCATAATAATATACTATCCTTTTTTACTTTGTGTTCTAACGCTCTTTTTATGGAATAAATTTATGTACCCTAAGATTTTTTTTTAACTTGAATAAGAATTTTACTCACATGATGAATTTAATATCTAACTGAATTGGATTCTCTTGCTAAATAATTAATTAAAAGATTTAACTATTTGGTTTTAACATAAAGAATAATTTATTTTATGTTGATTCAAATCTAATATTAGCTCATATCTTGTTTTGAATATTTAATCATAATTATAATTTTATCCGCCATAACTTTTATTCTCAAAGAGTAAAATATTGATATGACATTTCACTTTTAGATCGTTATGTTTGTAAAAAAATTAGTGGTACTGACTCTTACAATCCATTTTTTTTCTCTTTCTCGCACATTTATATTCTTAAATATTTTCTTAATTGTTTTTTAAAAATTGGGTATTTTTTAATATTAGACAAAAAATTGATTAAAACAATATTATTTGAGTAGGGAAATAGTTTACATATAAAGTAAAAATATATTAACGTTTCTTTTGTGCTCTACAGTTGTTATATGACTTATTGGGTTTGTTGGTTCGAGTCCGGATGTAACGACCCGGTAGATCATTTTGAGAGTTAGCGCCCTGATCCCCTAATAAATATTTTCCCCATGTCTATTTCTGTTTTTGGGACTTGTTGGAGCATTGAGTGGTGAAATTCGAAGATTTTTTGCATACCTAGTCCTTCTATGTGAGTTTAAGTTTTAGAAATCGGACCGTAGTTGGAACTGTAGAGGTTTGTAACAGATTTAGGCTTGAATTGGCAAAAGTTAGAATTTCGGCGATTTCGGCCGATAGGTGAAATTTTGATATCGGGATCAGAATGGAATCCCGAGAGTGGCTATAGGTCCGTTGCAGCATTAGTGCCCTGTGTGTAAAATTTGAGGTCATTCATACTAGTTTTGAGGTGTTTCGGCATCGGTTGTAGAGTTTGGATATTTCATAATTCCTTAGGCTTGAATCCATGTATAATTGGTGATTTTGGTGTTATGTGATGTGTTTTGGAGGCTCGACTAAGTTTGGATAAGGTATTAGGACTGGTTGGTAAGTTTTGTTGAGGCCCCGGGGGCCTCGGGGATGTTTCAGATGCTCAACGGGTGAATTTAGAAGATGGAAAAACAGTTGAACCATTGTTGGTTCTGGTGTCTCGCACCTGCGATGGAACTTCCGCAAGTGCGGCGAGGGGCTCGCAGGTGCGGACTTGGCCAAGTCACCTAGTCCTCGCAGGTGCGGTTGGTTTTCCACAGGTGCGGAGCCGCAGATGCGACCGATTGACCGCAGGTGCGGCCCCGTGCCTTTTAGTGGGTTTTTGCGGAATATCCATCGCAGGTGCGGTCCAACGGGGCGCAGGTGCGGAAATCGCTGCGCAGATATATTAGACTCGAGCTATTGAATTTCATAACTTCAAAAAATTCAATTGGAGCTCGGGTGTGGGTGATTTGAAGTGAGTTTTGAGGATAAGCTTCATAGGTACTGATTTCCTAACCCTATTCCCTTTGTATATCATTAATCTATGGCCATTTCTTCCATGAAATTAAGGAATTTAGGTGAAAAATCATGCAAATGGGGAAAAGTTTCGCTAATTAGAAAATCAGAGAATTTAATAGGATTTTGTCATCGGTTTTCGATGATTCTTGTTTGAGTAAGTTCGTGAGTGAATGGGTGTTCTAAATTTGTAACTTTCACTCATTTCTGATACGTGGTCCCGAGGGTATTTTTTGGCGATTTTTCCTAATTTCGCGTATTAGCTTCAAACTTATTAGCTATTTTGATTCCTTAAAGTGATATGTACGTTATGCAATCGAATTGAATAGATTTGGGCCATTGGAGTCGGATTCTCGTGGCAAGGGCGTGGTTTCGAGTTGAGTAGCGCAGTCGAAATAAGTGGCTTTCCTAACTCTATGTTCGGGACTTCCCCTAGGTTGTTTAAATACTGCTTATGTTGATTGGGCGCCGTGTGCATGAGGTGACGAGTACATACACAGTTTAGATTAGGAAATAGCATGCCTACCTATTTTACTTGAATTTTTCCCCTATAACTACCACATGTACCATGCTTAGGTAGTTTTTACCAATATTTTGCCTATGATTTTCCTGAACTGTTTTAAATAAAATTTATATTCTGTATTTGTACTGCATTGCATATTTAAATTGGGACTACGGACGAGATTCCGGGAGCTTTCCCCCTGTACTGCATAGGATATTTAAATTCAGACTATGGACGAGATTTCGAGCAGTTGCAACAGGGCACTATGGCTATATAAGAGTATGCAGTCCGTTTCAGTGAGTTAGCTCAGCATGCCCCAGCCTTGGTTGGAACAGTCAGAGAGCGGGTTCACCGATTCATCGAGAGGGCTCCATCCTAGTATTCGGACTAGTATGGCCAGAGAGTTGGAGATGGATATCACTTACCAGCAGACAGTGAGCATTGCCAGGAGAATAGAGGGCATGTTCACCCTGGATAGAGAGAAGAGGGAGGCCAAGAGGTCTCGAGAGACTGGCCATTCTTCAGGAGCTCGTGCACCAGCATCATGTCATGGTAGGGGCTTTGTGGCCGCCGTGTTCATTCGGCCCTTCCAGCAGCCAGTGGTATTCCAGCTTCTCCTAGACCTCAGGAGTTCTATTATGCACTACCAGTATCCAGTATGCCTCCAGTTCGAGGTGCTACTTTCGGCCAGCCCAGCAGGCCAACTTCTATTCAGTCTCAGTCGTAGCATCCTCCGAGGGGTTGTTTTGATTGTGGTGACACTCGTCACTCGATTAGGGATTGCCCCAGGGCCAGAAGGGGTGCGCCTCCACAGTCTTATAAGCCTCCAGCTATTCTTCCAGCCCCAGCTGCCACTCCACCTCCTCAACCAGCTCGAGGTTGGGGTCGGGGAGGTAGAGGTCGCCCTAGAGAGGGAGGCCAGGCCAAATACTATGCCCTTCCAGTCCGTTCTGAGGCTGTTTCTTCAGACTCGGTCATCACAGGTATTGTCCTTGTCTGCCATAGGGATGCATCAATATTATTTGATCCAGGCTCTACGTATTCATATATCTCCTCTTATTTTTCTCCACATTTGGAGATATCTCGGGATACTTTGAGTTCCCCTGTCTATGTATCTACTCCTGTGGGAGACTCTCTAGTTGTGGACCGCGTATATCGGTCGTGTTTGATTTTTCTTAGTGGTTTTGAGACCATGGCTGATTTAGTATTACTCAGCATGGTAGATTTCGATGTTATCTTGGGCATGGACTGGTTGTCACCCCATTATGCTATTCTTGATTGTCACGCTATGACCGTAACGCTGGCTATGCCAGTTTTACCTAGATTTGACTGGAGAGGTACCCTAGAGTATACTCCCTGCAGGGTCATTTCATTTGTTAAGGCTCAGCGGATGGTTGATAAGGGGTGTGATGCATACTTAGCCTATGTGAGAGATGCTACTGTTGATACCCCTCTAGTTGAGTAAGTTCCAGTAGTGAGGAACTTTCCTGATGTATTCCCAGCTGATGTTTCGGGTATGCCGCCCGACAGAGATATTGACTTCCGCATTGATTTATTGCCGGGTACTCAGCCCATTTCTATCCCTCCTTACCGTATGGCTCCTCCTGAGTTGAAGAAGTTGAAGGAGCAGTTACAGGAGTTGCTTGTTAAGGGTTTCATCAGACCCAGTGTATCACCTTGGGGTGCTCCAGTATTGTTTGTGAAGAAAAATGATGGTTCTATGCGTATGTGTATTGATTATCAACAGTTGAACAAGGTCACCGTGAAGAACATGTATCCTTTGCCTCGCATTGATGATTTATTCGACTAGCTACAGGGTTCTAGGGTATTCTCCAAGATTGACCTGTGTTTTGGCTATCATCAGTTGAAGATTCGGGAGCCGGATATCATGAAGACTGCCTTCAAGACCAGATATGGCCACTATGAGTTTCGTGTTATGTCATTTGGGCTGACCAATGCCCCAACATCTTTTGTGGATTTGATGCACAGTGTGTTCCGGCCTTATATTGGTTCCTTCGTCATTGTGTTTATTGACGACATCTTGGTGTATTCCCGATCACGGGAAGATCATGAGCAGCATTTGAGGACTGTGCTTCAGACTTTGAGGGAGAAGAGATTGTATGCTAAATTCTCTAAATGTGAGTTCTGGATTGACTCAGTGTCATTCTTGGGCCACATAGTGTCTTGGGATGTGATCAAGGGAGATCCGAAGAAGGTGGAGGCGGTGTAGAGTTGGCCTAGACCGTCATCCGCTACGGAGATCCGCAGTTTCCTTGGTTTGGCTGGGTACTATCGCCGTTTTGTGGAGGGTTTTTCATCCATTGCAGCACCGATGACCAGGTTGACTCAAAAGGGTGCTCCGTTCAGGTGGACTGAGGAGTGTGAGGAGAGCTTTCAGAAGCTCAATACAACCCTGACTTCAGCTCCATTATTGGTATTGCCTACGGGTTCAGAGACCTATACCATCTATTGTCATGCTTCGAGGATTGGCCTCGGAGCGGTGTTGCTGCAGGATGGTAGGTAATTGCATGTGCGTCCAGATATTTGAAGGTGCATGAGAAGAACTATCATGTTCATGATCTCGAGTTGGCAGCGATTGTTGACGCCCTGAAGATATGGCGTCATTATTTATACGATGTTCCCTGTAAGATTTTCACTGATCAACGGAGTTTGCAGCACATATTCAAGCAGAAGGACCTCAATTTTTGCCAGCGGAGATGATTGGAGTTGCTAAATGACTATGACATCACTATATTATACCACCCGGGGAAGGCCAATGTGGTGTCCGACTCCTTGAGTCGCCGGGCGGAGTGTTTGGGGAGTTTGGCATATCTTCCAGCAGTTGAGAGGCCCTTAGCCTTAGATATTCAGTCCTTAGCCAGTGAGTTCGTGAGGTTGAATCTTTCGGAGCCTTACCGGGTTTTAGCTTGTGTGGTGGCTCGGTCTTCTCTTTATGATCGCATTCGAGAGCGCCAGTATGGTGATCCCCACCTTCTGGTTCTTCAGAACAGGGTTAGGCGAGGTGATGCCAGGGATGTGACTATAGGAGATGACGGTGTGATGAGGATGTAGGGTCGGATCTATGTGCCCAATGTGGATGGGCTTCGGGAGTTGATTCTGGAGGAGGCCCATAGCTCGCGATATTTTATTTATCCGAGTACCGCAAAGATGTACCAGGATCTGAGACGACACTATTGGTGGAGAAGGATGAAAAAGGATATAATGGAGTTTGTGGCCAAGTGTCTCAACTGTCAGCAAGTCAAATATGAGCATCAGAGACCGGGAGGGTTACTTCAGCAGATTGAGCTTCCAGAGTGGAAGTGGGAGCGGATCGCCATGGACTTCGTGGTTGGACTTCTCGGACTATGAAGAAGTTCAATGCTATTTGGGTGATGGTGGATCGGCTGAGATTTATATCAGGGAGATTGTTCGCCTCCATGGTATTCCAGTATCTATCTTTTCAGATAGAGACACACAGTTCACTTCACGGTTCTGGAGAGCCGTTCCGCAGGAGCTAGGCACAAGGGTAGAGTTGAGTACAACCTTTCACCCTAAGACGGACGGGCAGTCCGAGCGCACGATTCAGAATCTTGAGGATATGCTTCGTACCTGTGTGATGGATTTCGGAGGGTGATGGGACCGATACTTGCCACTTGCAGAGTTTTCTTATAATAATAGCTACCAATCCAGTATTCGGATGGCGCCGTATGAGGCTTTGTATGGTAGATGGTGCCGGTCCCCAGTGGGATGGTTTGAGCGGGGCAAGGCCTGATTGTTGGGTACAAATTTGGTCCAAGACGCCCTGGACAAGATAAAGGTGATTCAGGAGAGACTTCGCGCAGCTCAGTCCAGGTAGAAGAGTTATGCTCACCAGAAGGTTTGTCATTTGGCATTTATGGCTGGTGATCGGGTTTTGCTTCGGGTATCGCCTATGAAGGGCGTCATGAGGTTCAAGAAGAAGGGCAAGCTGAGTCCGAGATTTATTGGCCCTTTTGAGGTGTTGCGACGTGTTGGGGAGGTTGCTTATGAGCTAAGACTGCCTACCAACCTAGCAGGAGTTCATCCGGTATTCCACGTCTCCATGCTCCGGAAGTATCAGAGTGACCCGACTCATGTTTTGGATTTCAGTTCAGTCCAGTTGGATAAGGACTTTTCATATGTTAAGGAGCTGATGCATGCCTAGAATCCATGATTTTAAGTATTATATACCTTACATTTGATGTGCTTTTGTGATAAAATTACATGTTATATGTGCATAATGGAGTCTATTTCATATGTAGGTGAATTGGAGATGGAAGCCGAGCTAAATGTGTGTGTAGACGTCAAAAATACGCTCAAGAGTCGAAAAGGAGTGACCCAGGCAATACCCGGGCGTTTGACCCCAAAATCCAGGCATGCCCAGGCGTTAAGGGGGCGTTTAGCCCTTAAGGCCAGGGTGACCATGGCGTTAGCCAGGCATTTGACCCCAAACGACAGGTCTGCCTTGGCGTTAAGGGGGCATTTGGGGCTTAACGCCTGGGTTCCTAGCCCAGTCAACTCCGAGTCTTAAAGGGTTTTAAGTGTTTCCCGGTTGGAATAGAAGTCTCCTACACATTTAGGGTTTATACCAAACGTATAAATAGACCCAATAACACAACTTTGAGGGGAGGATGCCATTTTTTGAGAAAAGATACACACAAGATCATTGAGGAAGCAAAGAATTATCAGTTTTCTTCATCTTATTGTAGTATTTTCCATTTATGCAACACTTATGCAATTGTTTGATTCTAGCATGAGTGTCTAAACACCCATTATTCTGGGGTTGTGGTTTATCCATGAATATTATTATTCGATATTAACGTAACCTTGATTATAATTCGCTCAATATATGGTTGTTTCTTCAATTCTGCGTTTAGTTGATTATTTTTTGGACATTAATCAGGTTCTATATACTATATATGTTATGCTTGGGAAAGCCACATATAGATAAGAGAAGAATTGAAGAGAGCGCGATCTTAACCCTTCAGGGGAGCGGATTTGTGGTTAGGATAGGAATATACCTAGTCAGCGTGCTTAATTAAACATCGTAATCTTAGTGCGTTCTAATAGATTAATTTCATAGGAATATAGGCGTTAATCTATTGAGAATAGGCGAGTAGTATTTCAGGAGAAGGCTACGAGAGCAATTATCGATTAATTAGCAACCATGAGTGAATTATATGGAAGGGAGACTTAATTAGAATGCAATATGAATGGTGAATTGATCACAACTCTGGAATATTTGTCTCTACTGAATACACAACAATATTCTTGTCATTTGATAATTAGTTCTTTCATAGAATCGTAGTATAAATCAGTTACATTCATGTATTTTGTTTTAGCTCGATTTAATAGCAATTAGAGTGATTCAATAAGTAGTTTACGCAAGTCCCTGTGGGTTCGACATTCGATTTAACATTATATTACTTTCTACGACCACGTATACTTGCGTGTTCGGTTTTGGAACAACAAGTTTTTGGCGCCGCTGCCGGGGACTTGAATATAGACTACTTTTTAATTACTGGCTTTAATTGTTTATTTCATTAAGTCTAACGTCACATGATTTTTTCTCTAATCTCAGGAACTTCGGGTGAATGCGTAGGGTCAGAAGCCAGGATAGACTTGACGGCTTTGACCCTGAACCTGAGAGATCATTTCATAGGAGATTGCGAGAAGCAAGAGATACAGACAATCTTCAGGACTTCATCTGATTTCCTATGAACATGGCCGAGGAACAACACATGGCGGATCAGGAGGTGGCAATGCCAAGCATTGCTAATGTAACCTCCAGCATCGTGAAGCCCAAAATCACTGGGCACTTTGAGCTGAAACATAGCATGATCCAGCTACTTCATGTAAACGGGCAGTTTTTGGGTCTTCCACACGAGGATCCACAGCAGCACATTTTGAACTTCTTGGAGATTAGTGATACTTATATCACTAACGGGGTCATGCCAGATTATGTGAGGCTCACGCTTTTCCCATTCTCTATATTGGGTGAAGCAAAGTGATGGCTGAAGGTAGAACCAGCTAATTCCATCACAACATGGAACGATCTGGCGAGAAAATTTCTGGCAAGGTTCTTCCCTTCAATAAAGACCGCAAAGATAAGGAGTGAGATAGTCTCCTTTAGGCAGAAAATAGGTGAATCATTATATTCATCATAGGAAAGGTTCAAGGGGCTACTCAGAGACTGTCCTCATCACAATCAGACAAACGAGGTGTTAGCACACACTTTCATTGGGGGGCTCCATCCGCAAACAAAAATTATGGTAGATGCAGCAGCTGGGGGTCAGGTGTTGGAGAAGAATTATGATGAAATATTTGCATACTGAATAAATTCTCCAAAAGCATTCCAGACTGGCAAGGTGAGATGGGGAGAAATATGGTTCAGAAATCACCAGGGGTTCTTGAACTAGATGTGGTTTCAGCATTATCATCCCAGATTTCCACATTGACTAACCAAGTCAACCAGATGAACTTGATCATTAACAAGAAACAATCTCAACAATCTCAATCTATGCAACATGCCCAACCAGTGCAACAAATTCAGGTATTTTGTGAAGTCTGTGGAGAGGGTCATTCAAGTGAGTTATGCCCAGTTAATCCAGAGCCTGTCTGCTTTGTTGGTAACGCTAATAGGGGACAAGAAAATCAATATGGAAACACCTATAACCCAAACTGGAGAAACCACCAAAACTTCTCTTAGGGTGGAAATCAGATAAATCAACATAATTACAGGCATCCCGCACCTCAACAGCAGTACAAACCACCTCAGGTTGAACCATCAGCAAGACTTGAGGATATTATGAAGAGAATGATGAATGAACAACTTGCCTTCAATCATAAAATAATGGCTGATCAGCAAGCCCGGACTGTAGCCATGAGAAGCTTAGAACGTCAAGTGGGGCAACTTGCCAGTTCTCAAAATACCCGACCAACGGGGGCTCTTCCAAGTGACACTGAAGCTAATCCTAAATCACATGTTAATGCTATATCATTGAGGAATGGGAAGCAATAAGAGACAGTCCAGCCCAGTCAGAGAAAGCAGGTCAATTTTGATGAGAGACCAACCACTATTGAATCAACTTCAGACAACCCGAAAGGATCAGATAAGCCAGCAAATGAGGTGAGTGCTGAGAAACCTCCACCATTTTTTGCAAGGCCACCCCTTCCATTCCCTCAAAGGTTGCAAAAGGTGAAAGATAATGCAGCATACAAAAAGTTCCTCGATCTCTTGAAGTAGGTATAAATCAATATTCCACTGGTAGACATTCTGCAGGAGGTACCCAAATATTTCTCTAGTGGAAAGCAAATCGGAGTCCATGGTTCCCTACATGAATCCTATTGACCCTCTTGAGCGGGTGTTGGTTGGGGATGCAGAAGACTGTGAGGATGAAACAAGGGAAGATATTGAGAAAATTCTTGAGGTGTCCTGCAGTTACCTCCACAGGCTAGGAAAATTTGAAGAGTTGAATAAGTCTGTTACTCTAACCCTTCCTAAGCCATCTATTGAAGAGGCTCCAAAGCTGGAACTCAAACCTCTTCCAGCACATTTACGCTATGCCTATTTGGGGAACTCTGAAACATTGCCCGTGATCATCTCATCCAGCCTGACCAATACACAAGAACAGAAATTGCTTAGGGTACTTCGTGAGCACAAAAAGGCGATTGTGTGGACCATTGCAGATATTAAAGGTATCAGTCCATCGTTTGCATGCATAAAATATTTTTGGAAGACGAAATTTGCCCGAGTGTTGAGCAGCAAAAGAGGCTGAATCCCGTTATGAAAAAAGTAGTGAAGGAAGAAGTCATAAAATTGCTGGATGCAGGCATCATCTTTCCTATTTCTGACAGCAATTGGGTGAGCCCAGTTCAATGTGTACCCAAAAAGGGAGGAATGACCGTGAATGAGAATGAGAAAAATGAGCTAATTCCTACCCGCACTATCACGGTTTGGAGAGTTTGCATAGATTATCGAAGGCTCAACAAAGCAACCCGCAAGGATCATTTTCCAGTACCATTCATTGATCAAATGTTAGACAGGTTAGCAGGGCATGAATATTATTGCTTTCTGGATGGGTATTCAGGTTACAATCAAATTCTCATATGCCCAGAGGATCAGGAGAAGACCACCTTTACTTGCCCTTATGGCACCTTCGCCTTCAAGCGAATGCCATTTGGTCTTTTCAATGCACTAGCCACCTTCCAGAGATGTATGATGGCAATTTTCACCGACATGGTGGAAAAATTCGTAGAAGTGTTTATGGATGACTTCTCATTCTTTGGGGCATCTTATGATGACTATTTTAAAAACCTGAGCATGGTGTTGGCCCGTTGTGAAGAAACGAATCTGGTGTTAAATTGGGAGAAGTGTCACTTCATGGTGCAGGAAGGCATTTTCCTGGGTCATAGAATATTTATAAGCGGCATCGAAGTCGATAAGGAAAAAGTGGAGGCAGTTGAGAAACTACCTCCACAAAATTCAGTGAAGGGTGTCCGGAGTTTATTAGGACACGCAGGATTTTGTAGGCGCTTTATTAAAGATTTCTCTAACATTGCTACTCCATTGTACAGGCTGCTAGAAAAAGATATCAAGTTTAATTTTGATGCACCCTGCCTGAAGGCATTTGAGGAGCTCAAGAAGAAATTGGTAACTGCCCCCGTAATTATTGCACCTGAGTGGTCACTACCATTTGAACTTATGTGTGATGCAAGTGACCATGCAATTGGGGCGGTGCTAGGCCAAAGGAAAGATAGGGTGTTTTATTTCATCTACTATGTGAGTAAGACCCTCGATGATGCACATCAAAATTACACCCCCACTGAAAAGGAGCTGTTAGCTGTGGTGTGGGCCTTTGAAAAATTTCGGGCATACTTGGTGGGTACAAAAGTGATTGTCCACACAGGTCACGCAGCAATCAGGAATTTATTTACAAAGAAAGAGTCTAAAGCTAGATTGATGCGTTGGGTTTTACTGTTGTAGGAATTTGATATGGAGATCAAAGACCGAAAGGGCATTGATAACCAGGTAGCTGACTGATGAGTGGCTAGAATTCATGATTTTAAGCATTATATACCTTGCATTTTATGAGCTTTAATGATAAAATACATGTCGTATGTGCCTAATAGGATTTATTTTATGTGTAGGTGAATTGGAAATGGAAACGGGGCTAAACGGATGCAAATACGTCGAAGAATACGCGAAAGGGGACGCCCGGACGATAGCCGGGCGACAGAGCCAAACAGCCTGACCCAGCCTGGCCTTAGCCAGGCGTTAGAGCCCTAACGCCAGCGGGGGCCTGTCGTTAGCCAGGCGTTAGACCCCTAACGCCAGGGGCTGCCTGGCCTTACCCAGGCGTTTGGGCTGAAACGCCAGGGTCCCGGGACGGCCAGAAATCGAGTTTTGACGGGTTTTAAGTGTTTCCAAGTTAGAATAGAAATCTTTGAGACATTTAGGGTTCATTCTAAGCATATAAATAGACCCAAAAACATCA
>ML379704.1:1623-13824 GCA_005239525.1 Nicotiana knightiana | reverse complement strand
TTAAATACTATTTTGTGGTTTTCAAAAGAGAAATCTGTCATTTACTTGAGTATTTATTTTTCCAACGTAGTCGGGGTGGACTGTTGATTGTGCATGATTTCATGTTACCACTTCGCAAATTACATTCCGCGAGCGGAGTGTTATTTCCCCCACTCTCATGGGAGCGGGCCGTACGCCACAACGAGATTGAAAGAAATATTATGGTTCGGGCCGTTCGACCCTCGGCAGTGCACATAGATAATTATTATGATGGCTCAGGTCGGTTGTCCTTATCCCGTATGCGCATGCTAATTGTTAAATATTTTTCATGATTTTTGAAGTGATAATATATTTGGGGGAAAATAAAGAAGAAATTGTGGATTTATGATATTTGGGGGAAAACAAAGAGGAAATTGTTTATTTAAGATATTTTGGAAAATAATGAGAAAGTGGTAACCGTTTGTTTATTTCCAGTATTTACTTGTATTTCAGTGCCTTATATATATGCTGCTTTACTACCTTTACATGCCTGTCGTGTTCATCTTATACTGTTAATTAATTTGCTGGCCCCTAGTGGAGTGTCTAATTCGACCTCTCGTCACTACCTCTTTGAGGTTATACGGGCGACTTACTGTGTACACGTTGTTTTTGTACTCATGCTACACTTGTTGTGCATTTTTATTGCACAAGTACTTTCATATAAATGTGGAGGATTCAGAGACTTAGGCGAGTTGCATCATCTGGAGGCGATCCGCAGCTGACAGAGTCTCCCTCGTTCTGTATTTGTTTTCATTTTAAATTTCCTAGTGCAATTTGTATCTCGGACATGCTTTGTGATGATTGTATAAATTCTTAGAAATTGCTCATGTACTTGTGACACCGGGTTCTGGGATGTGTTGGGATATATTTGCTAAGGGGTAATATTTAAACCATTGTTTTACTTAACAAAATTTTATTTAGTTAATATGAAATAAAGTGAAAGGAAATGTTTTTTTTTCATAAATGTTAAAACCGGAAACTATTTCGATTAATTAATGATTGGCTTGCCTGACAATGATGTCCGGCGCCATCACGACCCTATGGATTTTGGGTCTTGACATGCAGGTTCCTATACAGTCTATTGTGATGCTTCGAGGATTGGCCTGGGACCGGTGTTGATGCAGGACGGTAGGGTGATTGCCTACGCGTCCAAGCAGTTGAAGGTGCATGAGAAAAACTACCCTATTCATGATCTTGAGTTGGCAGCGATTGTTCACGCCCTGAAGATATGTCGTCATTATTTATATGGTGTTCCCTGTGAGATATCCATGGATCATCACAGTTTGCAGCAGATATTCAGGCAGAATGATCTAAATTTGTGCCAGCGTAGGTGGTTGGAGTTGCTAAAGGGCTATGACATCACTATATTATACCACCCGGGGAAGGCCAATGTGGTGGCCGATGCCTTGAGTCGTCGGGCGGAGAGTTTGGGCAGTTTGGCATACCTTCATGCAGCTGCGAGGCCTCTAGCCTTAGATGTTCAGTCCTTAGCCAGTCAGTTTGTGAGATTGAATCTTTCTGAGCCTTGACGGGTATTAGCTTGTGTGGTTGCTCGATTTTATTTTTATGACCGTATCAGAGAGCGCCAGTATGATGATCCCCACCTTTTGGTTCTGCAGGATAGAGTCCGGCAGGGTGATGCCAGGTATGTGACCATAGGTGATGACAGGGTGATGAGGATGCATGGCCGTATTTGTGTACCCAACGTAGATGGGCTTCGGGAGTTTATTCTTGAGGAGGCCCATAATTCGCGGTATTCCATCCATCCAGGTACCACGAAGATGTACCAGGATCTGAGACAACACTATTGGTGGCGAAGGATGAAGAAGGATATAGTGGAGTTTGTAGCCAAGTGTCTCAACTGTGAGCAAGTCAAATGTGAGCATCAGAGACCGGGAGGGTTACTTCAGCAGATTGAGCTTCCAGAGTGGAAGTGGGAGCGGATCAACATGGACTTTGTGGTTGGACTTCCTCAGAATTTGAGGAAGCATGATGCTATTTGGGTGATTGTGGATCGGCTGACCAAATCAGCCCATTCATTCCAGTGCTGACTACATATTCATCTGAGAGGTTGGCTGAGATTTATATCAGAGATTGTTCGCCTCCACGGTCTCCCAGTATCTATCATTTCGGATAGAGGTAAACAGTTCAGTTCACGGTTCTGGAGAGCCGTCCAGCAGGAGTTAGGCACCAGGGTAGAGTTGAGTACAACTTTTCACCCTCAGACGGACGGGCAGTCCGAGCGCACGATTCAGATTCTCGAGGATATGCTCCGTGCCTGTGTGATAGATTTTGGAGGATCATGGGATCGATACTTGCCACTTGTAGAGTTTGTTTATAATAACAGCTACCAGTCCAGCATTCAGATGGCGCCGTATGAGGCTTTGTATGGTAGGCGGTGCATGTTTCCAGTGGGATGGTTTGATCCGGGCGAGGCCCGATTTTTGGGTACAGACTTGGTTCAGGATGCCCTGGACAAGGTGGAGGTGATTTTGGAGAGACTCCGCACAACTCAGTCCAGGCAGAAGAGCTATGCGGATCGGAAGGTTCGTGACTTGGCATTTATGGCTGGTGATCGGGTTTTGCTTCGAGTATCGCCTATGAAGGGTGTCATGAGGTTTGGGAAGAAAGGCAAGCTGAGTCTGAGATTTATTGGCCCTTTTGAGGTGTTGCGACGTGTTGGGGAGGTTGATTATGAGCTAGCCCTGCCTCCCAGCCTAGCAGGGGTTCATCTGGTGTTCCACGTCTCCATGCTCCGGAAGTATCACGGTGACCCGACTCATGTTTTGGATTTCAGCTCAGTCCAGTTGGACAAGGATCTATCATATGTTGAGGAGCCTGTGACTATATTGGACAGGCAGGTTAGAAAGCTCAGATCGAAGAATATTTCCTCAATTAAGGTTCAGTGGAGGGGTCAGCCGGTCGGCGACTTGGGAGACCGAGCAGGATATGCGGAGTCAGTACCCTCATCTTTTCACACCTTCAAGTATGTTTCTACACTCATTTAACGACGAACGATTTATTAAGAGGGGGAGGATGTAACGACCCGGTCATTCGTTTTGAGAGTTAGCGCTCCGATCCCCTAATAACTGCTTCTCCCGTGTCTATTTATGTTATTGAAACTTGTCGGAGCGTTGAGTGATGAAATCCGGAGTGATTTTGGACACATAGTCCATAAATGTGGAATTTAGCTTTAAAAATCTGGCCGTAGCTAGAGCTATGTGAAGAGGAATCCGGAATAGAATTCTGTCGACTCCGTTAGCTCCGTAGGGTGATTTCGGGGTTAGGGGCGTGTTCGGAATGTGTTTTCTAGGTCGATTGTAGATTTAGGCTTGAATTGGCAGAAGTTAGAATTTCAGCGATTTCGGCCGATATGTGACATTTTGATCTCGAACTCGTAATGGAATTCCGAAAGCGACAGCAGGTTTGTAATGCCAATTGTGACTTGTGTGCAAAATTTGAGGTCATTCGGATGAGTTTTGACGTGTTTCAGCATCGGATGTGAATTTTAGAAATTTCATAATTTCTTAGGCTTGAATCTATGCATAATTGATGATTTTGATGTTATGAGATGTGTTTTTAAGACTCGACCAAGTTTGAACAAGGTATTAGGGTCAGTTGGTAGGTTTGGTTGAGGTCCCGGGGGCCTCAGGGTTGTTTCGGATGCCCAACGGGTGAATTTGGAACCTTAAGAGCAGCTGAACCATTTCTGGTTCTGGTGTCTCGTACCTGCGATGGTTTTTCCGCAGGTGCGAATGGGGTGCACGCAGGTGCGGACATAGCTTAGGCTGGCCAACTCGCAGGCGCGGAAGAGTATCTGCAGGTGCGGAACCGGACCTGCGACCCAGCCACCGCAGGTGCGACCTCAGGTCGTTTAATGAGTTTTCGCAGGTGCGATCCGAGTGTTGCAGGTGCGAAATACCTGGGCTGGTTATACCAAAATCGATTGAGAGCTCGGGATTTGGCAATTTTCAGTGGAATTTGAAGAGGAGAATCATAGGTAATGTTTTCTAACCTTAATCTATTTGTATATCAATAATCTCTATCAATTTCCTCAATCTAATCAATGAAATTGGATGAAAAACCATGAACTTGGGATGAAACTTCCCCAAGTAGAAATCTGAGGATTTAGGGAGATTTAGACGTCGGATTTTGTTGATTCTTGTTCGAGTGAGTTCATGAGCGAATGGGTGTTCGGGAAATATAAATTTTACCCGATTCCGAGACGTGGGCCCTAGGGACTTTTTGGGCGAATTTCCTAATTTCGCGTATTAGCTTAGGAATAATTAGCTATTTTGTTTCCTTGAAGTGATATTTACATTATGCAATCGAATTGAATAGATTTTGTCACCCGGAGTCGGATACTCGTGTCAAGAGCGTGGTATTGAGTTGATTAGCAGAGTCAAGGTAAGTGACTTGCCTAATTCTGTGTTGGGGGACTTCCCCTTAGGCATTTTTATACTGATTTGACGAGTGCGTACACGAGTCATTGTTGCTAAATTTCCATTTTTCCTTCCATGCAATCACTCATTCTCATTCCTATATTACTGTTTCCTCTCTTAGTTGAGTAGTTAGCTTAAGGAAAAGCATGCCTACCTGTCCTTACTTGATTTCCTCTTATTTGCTACTAGTTGCACCCATGCTTAGATAGTTTTACTCTATTCTTGCTTGTTGTTTTTCCTGAACTGTTTAGTTAAGAATATATGACATGCTTTTGCATTGCATATTTAAATTGGGACAACGGACAGAGATCCGGGAGCTTTCCCCTTGTACTGCATTTCATATTTAAATTGGGACTATGGATCGAGATCCGGGAGCTTTCCCCCTGTACTAAAATGCATATTTAAATTGGGACTACAGACGGAAATTCGGGAGCTTTCCCCCTGTACTGTATAGCATATTTAAATTTGGACCACGGACTGAGATCCGGGAGATTTCCCCTTGTACTGCATTGCATATTTACTGTTGAGATATATGCTGTGCTGAGCCGAGGACTCTCATTCTGCTATTAATTCTTCCAGTTTACATTAATCCTGTTTATCATTGCTTATCTATATTTCACTGTTTTAAATTTATAATTGACTTGTTTTAAAACTCGGTAGAGCCTCAACCTGACCTCGTCACTACTTGACTGGGGTTAGGCTTGGCACTTACGGAGTACTGAATGTGGAGTACTCATGCCCTTTCCTGCGGATGTTTTCCCCATGTGCAGATCCAGGTACCAACACACAGTACAATGACTAGGCGCATCTTAGTAGCTGCATAGGAGACCGCGAGGTAATTCTGCCACATCCGCAGGATCTCACGAGTCCCCTTCCTACTCTAGCACAAATATAGGAGATATATAGATACATTTTCCTTATTTCCTTGTATAGAGCTACAATAGTTCAGAGTTTGTAACTTTATGATGTTCCGGGTTTTGGGAAAGTAAAAAGCTGTAAATGCCGAGCGGCTAAAAGTTTTATAGTATTGCTTCTTCTTTACTGTTTCTATTATTATTTTGCCTTATTTTCCACAAGTTTTAGGCTTACCTAGTCGTAGGGACTAGGTGCCGTCACGAGACCATTCGGAGGGTAATTCGGGTCGTGACAACTTATTATTTCATTCTTATTTCTTCTATTTTGAGTTTTATCCAAGTTAATTTTCAATACTATATTATAATTGATTCGACTTTATTTTATAATTTCTTTCATCATCGATGGTATTTTTTTATTGAAACATATCTATTTAAGCCATGATTTTATTCAACCTGAAGATGACTTTACTTGTATGATGAATTTGAAAAATAATGAAATTAATTTTTTTTGGTAATTAGGTATTCCAAATACTTAATTATTTATTTTCAGCAATAAAAGATATAAATTATCATACCAAATTTTAAGTATTCGATTATAATTATATTTTATCGAATAATTTTGTCACGACCCAAAATCCATTAAGGTCGTAATGGCACCGGACCCCAATGTGGCAAGCTAACACTTAATAATTAATAAAATCTTTACTTTAAAATTCTTGAAGTCATTTCTTTTTTCATTTTCTTAAATAATAATTAGTGAGTTTCCACTGAGTAAACAATAATATCTTTAGCAAATTTAAATAGTGAGTAAATCCCATAGTTGTCTCAGAACCCGATGTCACAAGTGCATCAGCAAATTTTCTAGGAATCATACATGTAATACTTGTCTGGAATACAAACTGGACAAGGAATTTTAAATAAAATACAATACATCTGAGGAAGACTCTGCCAGTTGCGCGTCGTCTTCGAATGGTGCAACTCGTCTAAGTCTCCAAGTCAGCCACATCACTGCGTCAAGTAGGGCCACTAGCTATGAATGTACCTGTGCAATAAAAATGCACAGCAAGTGTAGCATGAGTATGAAACCAACGTGTACTCAGTAATTATCCCGCCTAACCTCGAAGAGGTAGTGACGAGAGGTCGAATTTGACACTTGCTAGAGGTCAATTTAATAAAATCAAGGGCGACACTAAGCATAGATATCATAGGCAATTTAATAAGTAGTGACAGGAAACAACAACTTCTTTCACATTTAAATACTTAAATCTTCGTCATTTCAGTTAACAATTTATAATTCCCAGGCCAGTAAACAGGTATAAATCACAGAAACTACGCAGCAATTATCATGCGCAAGAAATGCCGAGGGTCGAACGACGCGGACCAACAATAATAAAATGTGCACTGCCGAAGGGTCGAACGGCTCGAACTATAGATGCATATATTAACCCGCTCGCGAATCGATCATGCGACGTGGTCATATATAAATAATAGAGTTACCCTTCTCGCGAATCATACATGCGACTCAGGTACTCATAAATACAGATATTCACACCATAAATTCACATGTTATCAGGAAAACAGTTACTCAAGGAAGTGATAAGATTCTCTTTTTAATGGACTCGAAGATAGTATTTAAATATTTTTCTGGAAATTCATTTGCCAAGTTCGATAAGGTTTTAAATATTTTAAATTTATCAGTAAGGTTACAAGTACGACAAATAAAACATGCGTTATCAGGAAAATAATTATCCCAGGAAAAAATCAATTCTCTTTCTAGATGATTAAGGAAAATAAACTTCAGCCTTCTTAGGTATTCAGTTACTAATTCGATAATATTAACAGTCTAATTTCATTAGCAAAATTACAAGTACAACAAGTTAAGCATGCTAGTGGGTCCTAAACTACCCAAACACAAGCATGATAGTAGCTACGCACGGACTCTTGTCACCTCGTGCGTACGTAGCCGCCACAAATAGTAGCACATATTCAGTTAGTTCACCTATGGGGACAATTCCCCCTCACAAGGTTAGAAAGGAGACTTACCTCGCTCTGAAGATTCATAACCGGCCTCCAAGTCCTTCCGATGACCCATATCAATGCACAACGCCCAAAAACTAGCCAAATAAGAGGGGAAACCAATAAAAATATACTCTACTACTTGTAACAATTCAAATTATATAATTTCCCATCCCCGCTCGAAAAGCTGACCAAATTGCCCTCGGGTCCACGTGCCCGGATTTTGAAATTTCTAAGATAAACTCTACCCATAGCCTTACTAACTTAAATACATATTTTACTCTAGTTTTCATGCTCAAATTCGTGGGAAAAATCCAAATATACAAATTCTAGGTCTTCTTCCAAACCCCATAATTTTCCACAAATTCCCACACTTAAATCCGTACCTAAACCATGTTTCAACTTGAAATGAATTGGAACAACTTACCTTGTGATGCTTGAATAAAATCTCCCCTTGAAGCTCTCCACAATCGCCCACACTAAAAGAAAATAAGAGAAGAATGACAAAATTTCCCGTTTAAAACACTGCACTGCCTCCAGTCCTTCCGCACCTGTGGTGACTACGCCCGCAGGTGCGCCCAAACTCTCGCACCTGCGGCTTCCTCCTTCCCTAGCCGGCTCCGCACTTGCACTCTCTAGTCCGCACCTGCGCCTTCGCAGGTGAGGAAATAACCTCGCACCTGCGGCCCCCAGCCAAGCCACACCTTTTTCCGCTTCTGCGACACCATAGCCGCACCTGCGGTGCCGCACCTGCGGTGCCGCACCTGCGACCAAAACCTTGTAGGTGCGGTCACACTAGATGACAGCAGCCTCAGCTTTCTCTCAACTCCAAATTTGATCCGTTAACCACCCGGAATCCACCTGAGGTCCCCGAGACCCCGTCCAATTACTCCAACCTGTTCCAAAACATAATGCGGACCACGAATCGCACTCTAATTCAAGCTTTATGAACTTTGAAATTTCAAACTTCTACATTTGATGCCGAAACCTATCAAATCACGTCCGATTGACCCCAAATTTTGCACACAAGTCACATTCAACATTACGGACCTGTTCCAACTTTCTCAATCGCATTCCGACCCCAATATAAAAATTTCCACTTCCGGTCGAATTTCTCAAAAACCTTCAAATTTCTATATTTAGCCAAATGACTTCAAAATAACCTACAGACCTCCGAATCCACTTCTGATCACGCTCCCAACTCCAGAATCACCATACGGAGCTATTCCTAGACTCGGAACCCCAACCGGACATCAATGTCACTAAAATTCACTTCAATCCAGACTTATGAAGTCTCTACTAAAATGCTACCTTCTACAATATGCGCCGAAACGCTCCCGGGCGTCCAAAACTCGTTCCGAACATACGCCCAAGTCTGAAATCATCATACGAACCTGATGGAACTTTAAAATTTCTGATTCTGAGGTCGTTTACTCAAAATTCCAATCTTAGTCAATTCTTCCAACTTAAGGCTTTCGAAATAAGAATTTTTCTTTCCAAATTGACTCCGAACTTCCTGAAATCTCTCTCTGACCACGCCTACGATTCCTAATACCTGAAATGAAGGTGCTCATGCCTTCAAACCACTGAACGACACGCTAGATCTCAAAATTACCGGTCGGGTCATTACATTCTCTCCCACTTAAACATACGTTCGTCCTCGAACGTGCCACGAACTTCTCTGGAATTGCCCAAATTCATTCTTTAACACTTCATGCACCTACCTGTGCTGCCAACACTCAGTTGAGCTCATTAGCTCGATCAAATCTGACGATATCCTCCTTATCCATACAATAAGCTCAGAACCCAGTTCCAACACTCGAAAGTGTCTGCCAGGCCTCTTTCCAATATATGAACACCGTATCAACTACCACACGATGTACCAGAACATGACTGCATAACTTTGCTGAATTAGCACCATGCACCGCATAATTCATCACCTAACCACAATGACATTCCTTGAACCTTAATAGCCAATATTCCACGAATCTGATGCTCCCAATGCACCTCATGACATATATATAGGTCCTGCTTTAATATACACTTACATAATCTTAGAGCACTGATCCCTGATCGGATAGTCTCGTCTCACCCCAGTATGAGTTGCTTAGGCAAAACATTACCACAGACATGACCAACAGTCTCACATAATGCCACAATGCGCCAGTAGGCCACAACTCGAATGTGATACATAAAGAAAAATAATTATGAAAGGAACTACTCAACTCACGCAATTAATATGAACCTTCCTCCGAAAATTAGGAAGCAAAACACAAGAAAATAGATACAGGGAACCTTACTCAACATCACACTGTTGCGGCGTGCAACCCGATCCAAATAACATACCCGTGGCGACGAGGCACCCCATCCACACATGAAATTTACATAAGGAGATACACACCGAGCTAAATTGCTCATTACCACAAATTATTGAATATCGGTCACAAGCACGCTAAGTGCATAATACCATCCTGGGGAGACTGATAGAGCCATACGCTACAAAACTGGAGCACAACTGGGGTGCAATATATATATATACTCTAAATCTCAAGAGCTCTCTTGATCACATAACCTCATCATTACGCGGAAACCTCAACATATAAGAAATTATCAAGTTGTTCCACAACTCACACGACACAACATAATATTACATGAAATGGACGAAGACGGAACAACATCCGATATTCCAACACCCCTCCTTGAGAAGCGCCATACTGAAATGAACACACCTGACTCACATGGAGCCCACAATCATATTCGAATCAATTTACAACCCTCAAGCCGATTTTGCTCGCACAACACTAGACTGATAGCCTTACCTGAGTCCATATTAACCCACTTCCTCTCATAATACGCAGGAACAACCATCATAGTCAGGGAAAACACCCCTCAATCCACAACCAAATGAACCAAACGCCTTCCAGGCATAAATTCTCAAATAAGCAATATTACACTTCTTTATACTCAGTCTAAATCTTCAATCCATTAAGTGACTACATGTCACACTCATACGATCTTCCCGTGGTCATGCTCCCACGTCCATCCTCACAAGGTAACAAGTCTGCACATCCATACCACCGACCACACTAACTCTGTAAAACAAATCAAGAACCAAACCAGGATGCAAAGCCTATTTCACCAAACACCGATCCCAGGTGACACTGAAGACAACACCAGCTTACTCTAAACATTCATTGTCAACCGATGCGAGACTAAAATGCATAGTTTAATATGTAATATACCGTACATTTGAGGTGCATTAATGAAAAAAATACACTTTTTATGTTCTTAATAGAGTTTATTTTATGTGTAGGTGAATTGGAGATGGAAATGGAGCTAAAGGTATGCAAATACGTCGAAAATACGCAAAAGGAGACACTCGGGCGATAGCCGGGCGTTTGCCCCCTAAAGCCTGACCCTACCTGGTGTTAGGGGGGCGTTTACCCCATAAGGCCAAGAAGCCCCTGGTGTTAGGGGGGCGTTAGGGCCCAAACGCCAGGACTGCCCTGGCCTTAGGGGTGCGTTAGAGCCCAAACGCCCGGGGTCCTCAGTTTCGGCCAAATCCGAGTTTTGACGAGTTAAGTGTTTTCCGGTTGAAATAGAAGTCTCCTACATGGTTAGGGTTCGCCCTAAACATATAAATAGACACCAAACAACACAACTTGAAGGAGAAGAAGGAGAATCGAAGGATTCAACAAGAAAACACCATAGAAGTGACAAACATTGATTTCTACATCTAGTATTCATTACTTTGTATTTCAATTATGCAATTTATTTTAGTTTTGATTCTCAATAACATGAGTAGCTAAATTCTTTAGTCTAGGGTTTTGGTAGAACCCGTTGGGGATGAATTCATTGTCATATTAATATATTTTGGTTTATTAATCTCTTTTTCTTCAACAACGTTCTTATTATAGTTGATTGAAAGGGCCCTTGATTAACTATTCCTATTTATTATCTATCTACTTGAGAAAGAGTGCATATTTAGGTAGTTGCTTGAACCACACCACTCCCGGAGTATAGACGAAAGTCATAACCGAGGGTTTAGAGGTTAGATTAGAGATAACGATACCTCGGGTGCAATCTAAAGTGAACTGTATTGCGATCTAGCTAGCGTAACTTGAGAGAGTGCGTTTAGTAAATTATCATAATTACTTGAGAGAGATTTATGATAGTTAGAGCGTTCATGATTGACAGAGATAGCCAATTAAACTATAAGACATATCCAAGGAAGAATTCACCAACGGGGGAAACCATAACCGTAGACCCTTTATTATCATTGTTTACAGTATATTGTTAGTTAATTGCTAATTTATTATTTTGTTATTATATTTTGTAAACATCACCAATTGATATTCAAAAGTCTTGAGAAACTTGATTAAACAATAGTTTAGTATTTTATAGATTCAATTAATACGTAAATTCCATGTGGGATCGACTCTGGGCATAATACCCCAGATTATATTTGCAGCGCCCGTTTAGTCTTTCTATAAGACATAGTTGAGCGTGATCAAATTTTGGCGCCGTTGCCGGGGAATTAACGGTATTATCAATTGAGTTGAAAGAAATACAAAATTCTGAAACATAGTCAATTTTCTTTAAAATTTTCGTTTTCACATTGAACGTTTAACGTTTGCTAAGTGTTGCAGGTGCATGCCTAGAAACTCATCGAGGACTGGTGAAGTAATTGAAGCCTTATTAGACCCTGAGAAAGTTTTCAGGACCATCAACCGAACCAACCGGAAAAGCAAACATCAACCACAAATTGAACAAATTGAAACTGACACGGAAGATCCACACAACCGGAATAATCATGGGGATGATGTGGTATACCCAGTCGCTGAAGCTCCTTTATACGACTGGGCACAACC
>ML379700.1:48371-108123 GCA_005239525.1 Nicotiana knightiana | reverse complement strand
ATATATATATATATATATATATATATATATATATATATATATATATATATATATATATATATATATATATAAGTGTTGCGGCGCACAAACTCGATCCCACCATCCCACCATATCACAATATCATAAGCATAGTTCACCCTTATTCCACCAAACAATCCACCCTTATTACACATGTTGCGGCGTGCAACCCGATCCCACAGTACAGTATAGATTCACCCTTATTCCACCTCAACATATCACCCTTATTTCACCTATTACGACGTGCAACCCGATCCCACCATATCAATATCAAGTGCTCAATAAGCAGAGTAAAACTCACAGATCAAATCACAAGAAAACCCTTTACAATTCCAAAACACCAAACTGAACAAATAGAAAACTTTGTTCAACATGATAATTTGAATAAGTATAAGAACAGGGGATTAAACACTTGAAGTTAGAAAATGTTTTGAAGAAAGCATTTTCAAGAAACCCCAATTTAGGAAAATGACAAGCCACTCAAAAATCGGAAGATTTTCATAAAAACCAATGAATATAAGTTCGACCCTTCTCAAATCTGTACAGATCTGAGAAGTTCAAAGGATGAAATTAGGGGTTTGAAAAAATAACACAGAGATGAAGACATAGGCTTAGAAATCCATAGGTTTAAGGCAAAATAAGAAGATCTTACTAGAAATCGAACCAAAGTAGCCTAAGAAATACTACACAGCGAGACAAATTCCAGAATTTACAACTAAAAGGAACAAATAAACCAACTTGAGCAAATGGTAGGAAATCACGAAAACTAAGGAAAGAACTAATATCATGAATAGGAGGAAACAATGACTAACATGTAGCAATTAGGCATGGGAACACATTTAGAGCATGTAACAATTAAGGTAGGGAAGGAGCTAATGTAAGAAAAGCGGGAGACAGAGAAAAGAGATCTTCCGCCTTTGCGGCGCATAAGCACTCGTCACCTCTCATATACGCCGCTCACATGAAATTCACATAGAAAATAGTACGAGGGTTCCTAATTCCCTCGAGTCAAGGTTAGACACAACACTTACCTCGCTCCAAAGACCACTCACTACTCAATCACACCTTTTCTCTCAAACAAGCCTCTAGACCAATAGAATCTAGAAAATTGCCAACTAAACGATTCAAATTAAGCCTTAGGAACTACCCACAATTGCAAAGAATTCAATTTAGTTCATTTTTGAAAAAGTCAACACCCGGGCTCGCTTGGTTCAAACCCCAAATTCGGGCCAAAACCCTATTACCCAATCACCCCCGATCCTGGTTATGTAATTTCTTTTGGAATCTGACCTCAATTTGAGGTCTAAACCCCCAATTTACCAAATCCCTAATTTCTACCCAAAAACCCCCAATTCCACCATGAAAACTCTAGATTTTAGGTTGAACACTTGTGAAATATAATAAAAGATTGAAAGGAAATAGGTTAGGATCACTTATTAGTTATTTGGGGAAGAAGGAGTCTTGGAAAAATCGCCTCTAAAGTTATAGGTTTTGAAAATTTGAAGAATGAGCCAAAAATCCCGTCTAAGTCATATTTTGTTCAGCTGTAGATGTTGCATTTACAACCTGGACTTCGCATTTTGTGAAGGTCGCAAATGCGAGAAATCCATCACTTTTGTGAAGACTCTCACACCTTTGCAATCATCGCATTTGCAATGAAAAGTTCACAAATGCGAACATTGACTTGATCGAAAATACAAAGAATCCCCCTTCCCAATTCCCATCGCAAATGCGAAATCTGGCCTTCCTGCAAATGCGACCTCATGATCGCAAATGCAAACTTAATCTAACTCAGGAATTTTTCGCAAATGGGAAGAATTGGCTCGCAAATGCGAACACTGATCTCACAAATGCGAGATCAGAGGCCAGTTACCAGATATTGCAGACACCAGCTGAGTTCTAAGTCCAAATTCATTCTGTGGCCTATCTGAAACTCACCCGAGCCCTCGGGGATCTAAACCAACTATGCACACAAGTCTAAAAATATCATATGAACTTGCTCGCGCAATCAAATCACCAAAATAACACCTAAAACTACGAATTGAAAACCAAATCAAATGAAATTTTCAAGAAAACTTTGAAACTTCTATTTTCACAACCGGACGTCTGATTTTGAAATTCGAATCTATCAACAAAAATTTCAAATCTACCCAGTAACTTCAAGGAATCGATTTTGAAGAGTAAGAACAACGAAGAAATATTTTTTTTTAATTTTCAAACTTTTCTTTAAATTTTCTAATAAAATTAGTAGCTCAACAAGATTTGTAGGAACTATTGTAAGTCTTCCTCTTATACCATTTTTATTTCATGACCCAAAACCACAACCCAATTTTGACGCCGCCTAACTCACTTGCTAGGCAAGCCAAGCATCGTAAAAATGAAACAAGATAACAAAATTACGAAAATAACACGTCTAAAGTCAAATGTAATAAATAAACTTCATCAATACATAAAAAAATTTAGAACTTGTAATACAGAGTCATGAGCTCTACAATAAAAAGTTAAGTCTGAAACACGAAATGAAAATACTGTCTGAATAGTAACAACGATAAGAAATAGAAACACACTTCAAGGATTGTGGTCAAAATGCAGTTTTACCTCAGCTCTCACCAGCTTTACAACAATCATAACCACTGACAGCTGGATCCAACACCTGCATCTGCACAATTAAGTGTTGAGTGTAGTATGAGTACAATCGACCTCATATACTCAGCAAGTATCATAACTAACATCAGTAGGTAATAGCGACATGAACTACCAATGATACTCAGTAACAACCTGCTTAGTTCATAAATTGTACAAGTACATAGCAGTGGTACCAAACTAAGCGTAGAACACAAATATGACCAAATCAGTTGATAATAGGCTAAATTCACGTAGTTTAGCGTATTTTTATACTCCAACTTAATGATGCTTCATTGTCTTAGGAATGTTAAATGATGTTAAAATGGCTCTAATTGTGGATTTTATGTTTCACAGGAGAAAAGTGTGCTTATGAGGACCTAGGATGGTGTTTGGAGCCAAATTGAAGGAGAAAGGCCCATTGGAGTTTCTAGCGTGTGAAAAGAAGGAAGAAAATCGCTAAGGCAAACTACTAGTCCACTAGCGGCCGCGCTAGTCCATGTGTTTGAGGCGGAATGAAGTTCATTAGCGCGGCCTTAGCATGCCCAGTAGCGCGACCGCACTATCCCAACGATTAGAGGCAGTACACTTAGCCATTAGCGCGGCCAGTAGCGCATTCACTAGCGCGGCCGCGCTAGTTCAGTTCGCACACGTTATTTTCAGGGGTAAAATTGGAAGCTTGGGACAATTCCACTTAACCTATATAAGGTTCAACTCTCCCAAAAGAGAGGATTATCAAGGTTTTAAGGTCTTGTTCAAGTGAGTTGTAATTAAAGCCAGCTAGCGTAACTCGGGAGAGTATGTCTAGTAAATTGTCGTAATTAATCACGAGAGATTTGCGGTAATAAGAGTGCTCATGGTCGATAGAGAAGATTAGGAAAATTTATACGAAACATAGCAGGAAGGGATTCCATCAATAGGGGAAATCATAACTCTAGACCTCCTTAGTTCTGTCTCAAATTTCATCCTTGTTAGTTGATAATTTTACTGCTTTATAATAGTTGTTACTTAATTAGTTAGAAAGAAATAATTTAATCTCTATAATTAGGAAATTGTTTGGACTTGTGTCTCTTAGCAATATTGAACAGTTATAGCGAAACCTTAGTTCTCTGTGGGATTCGACTCCGGACTTATATACCGGATTATATTTGCAACGACTGCTTAGTCCTTTTTACAAGGCATAGTTGGGCGTGATCAAATTTTGGGGTCGTTGCCGGGGAACTAACGGTGTAGCTGTAGGTGTACATATTGCTAGGTTTCAAGTTTGATTTTTCTATTAGTATTTGATTTTTACTTTATTTATTTTAGTTGTATTTGTTAATTTGAAAAACACGGAATCATGGAATTATAAGAGTTTGGATGTTGGTAATTCTACTTTTGATCCTCGTTATGCATATTATGGAGGAAACCACACAGGGCAAAATTATTAAAATATTCCCGAGAGCGAGTTATGTGTACCAACTCAATCTTATGTGTGGAATGTGTGTGATATGTGTGGTGGTCAAGATGGTCACTTTCATGGTTGTATTTATATTTCTTATCTTCCCCCAACCCCTTACTTTAATGGTTCTTCTTTGTCTTGTGAAGTTAATAGGAACAAAGAACCTAGGTATGAGGACCTGAAAGAGATCGAGGATATGCTAAAGTGCCTTACGAAACAATATGATGAGATACAACTGCAGGTACAAAGGCAAGAGGCAAATATTCATAACTCGGAGGCTCAAGCGAATAAAGTAATTGAACCCTATAAAGCGCAACAAGTTGACATTGTGGATAGTAGCCAATATGAATATGAATTGGCTGCAGAAATTGCCATTATACTGGAGGATTTAAAAAAATACGAGGATGAGCTAGAGGAGAAGGCCAGAGTAGATCACCAACAATCAATCGAACTAGATTTTAAGGATGCCAATGTCGTAGAAGAGATACTAGAGTCAAACAAGGATATTGAGGATACATATTTAGTTGACTCTAGTGTCATTAGTTTTAAGGATGTTGACAATCCCAATGTTTGTGTAGTTGAGCACATTGGTCCACACTCCAAGCACTTCTCCCCATTGTGTTGGATGATGCTATGGAAATAGAGTCGTCTGAGCCACTTGAGGAGTCGAGGAGTAAGGAACAATATGCCTACATTCTGGAATTCTTCGAGCCAGAAAGTCGGGAATACACATCTCATCCAAAGGCCAAGAAGTGCAGAATACTACATTGTTTTATTGGGCTAGTCAGATTCGTTCTACCACCCAGGAACATGATCATAGAGCAGAATCAAAACTTGGGGTCCAATTCATAAGTTCGAAGTGGAGGCAGAAAGTCATTCATATCGTGCCGCGCGTTAAATTAAGCGCTTGTTGGGAGGCAACCCAGCTTTACTATTTATTATTATTATTATTATTTTATTATATTATATTTATAGTGTCGATTTTTGATTTTTTAGGAGCATGGAATACAAAGCCACTAGAAGGATGCAACAGCAAACCAGATGGTTAGAACTAAGTGTGAGGTACCCGCCCGAAGGACCAGGCCTGAGAGAAGTCTGAGTACCCCATGAGATGCTAGTGCTTCGGCCTTTGGCCTACTAGTGAGTTTTTTTACCCTCTTGTATGTATGGGTGTGCATTGGGGACAATGCACAATTTTAAGTGTGGGGTGAGGATATTGTCTGGGTGACTTTCTATGTTATTTTAGTTGTGCTAGTTTAATTGAATAAATTTTTTTTAGAAAAGATTGGAATTTTCCCGATGATGGATCTATTAGATAATTTTCTTGAGGGATTTAAGTCTAAAGAAAAAAAAACAAAAAGATTTTCTTTTGTTAGGTAGTGTAGCAATTCCCCCTTGGTTTTTCTTTGTGCCGCGGTCCTTTTTCAAGGGTTTTGCTTGAGCCGGGTGTAGTTAGTTTTTTATTATTTTGTTTTTTTAGTTGTTAGGTGTTTTTGGGCGATGAGCTGAAATAGGAAAAACATCCCTTAGTGTTGTTACACCCGAACATAAAAGACCCTAGAATGTGACGCTTAGGCTCAGTTGTTGATTCTTGTGGAGTGCCTTAAATTTGTATGTTGTAACTAACTTGAAAACCCGGTGAGAGTGTCTTGATAAATCAATCTGGAGTGAGTCATGTGCCATATGTGTGTAAGGTGTATTGCATTGTATTCTATGCTCCACATTCGATGCCTAGAACTTGCCATGTGTGTTTGCAAAGTGAAATAGTAGCTTCGTTCAGTTTTAGAAGTGATATAGGCATTTATTTGTTAAGCCAGATATAAAGTATACCCACCTGATTGTAATCTATCATAGTTAACCCCTTTGAGCTTATAAGCCTGTTTCTTTGGCAACCACATTACAAATCTTACCCAATTATTTGAATGACCATCTGTTTGAACCCTTTACCTCTCATGAGCACTTGAATTGTTAGAGAACATGTAAAAGTCAAAGCGTGGGTGGTGGTTTGGTTTTTGAGTGGAATCAAAGAAATAGAAAGAAAGGTGCAAAGTTTTGAAAAAAATGAAAGAATAAGCGCCACTTGAAAAAAAAAAAAAGGACAATAAATAAATGCAGTCCTTGATAAGTGGTGAAGTGATATAATTTCACCTAAGTAAATTTGGGGGTAATATAAGGAAAAGTGTGGTGGAATGTCTGAAAGCGAAAGTAAATGTATTAAAAGTTCTTAGGGAGGTTAGTCACTATATCTAAATATATCCTACCTGTCCCTTAGCCTACACTACAACCAAATGAAGACCTAATTGATCTTAGACTGAATGGCTCGATTAGTAGAGTATTACACTACGGGCAAGCCTATTGTGCATCTTTGTGGCATATGAATGTTCTTTCCAAGAGTGAGTGAATTCTTTCTCTTTGAGTTCCTACTTGTTCTTAATATTATTCTTGTGGAACTACTCTCGTGTGTGATGTGAGGGCACTTGATTCATGACAGAAAGGTAAGTCTTGACCTCTGTGTAGAGTACTTTGAGTAAGTAAGAATATTGCATGGCATGTGAGAGTCGACTCTTGAGGCATGGATGTTACATTAGTAGGTACAACTCTTGTAATATGTTTGTGGTGTGACACATTAGGGAAATACTTGATGAAAGGACATTTGTAGAGTAGGGTGGATTGCTCGAGGACTAGCAATGATTTAAGTGTGGGGCACATAGAGAAGTGTACAAAGGCTATATCCATTAACAACTCGGCATATGGAGAAGATGTGAATTAAGGATCAAATCAATGTGCACATGGTAACATATAGAGAATAAATGTATCGTGCCTTCACTTTCTAGTAAAATAGCATATAGAGAAGATATACATAAAGAGGCATGTGTACATTCCGAAAAAAGCATATAGAGAAGATATGAGATAAAACATATATACACCCAAGGTAATTGCAAATAGAGAAAAAATGGAAAAACCTAAACATTGATTAGTTTTCCTCATATTGCGTGTACGTCATCAAGAGAGAAACATGAGAGGGTGATCCTAGGGAGATGGATTCTTATCCACACACTACACGAATAACTCACATGCCATAATATATCATTCGCACGGACCACTCACGTGCTTATTGTAGCTCAAACCCGTACGGACCACTTGCGTGCTACCAACCAGTCTAGATTTCACACAAAGCATATACATGAATACATGTATAGGAACAATGAACATCAAATCGCATGCTCCTAGACTGATAACAGTGACATGTTAAGGTGTATGCATGTGCGGAATGTGCTACCGAAGCTCTAATTAGGCCAGTATTCCAAACAATAGCATTTAATATGTTTGAACAGGAGATTATACCTCTCTAACGCAATTCAAGTAGCTCGCAAAGGGGTACAAACATATGAAGTATAATAACTTGAATCTTAGCAATCAATTCAAGGCATCACATAGCCTAAGTACTACCCCGACCATGGATAAAATCCTGTGCACGCACACATGCTCATCCCCCACATGTGTGTTGCCCTTGGAATATATCCATCATCAATAATTCAAGCATCTAACGCCTCAAACAAATTTTAGGCAAAATAATTACCTCAAGCAAGACAAATCAATACTCTAAAAATATCTTCCCACACGAATCAACCTCCGAACGGCTCGAATCTAGCAAAAATAATTCAATAACATTAAATAAGGCCTTAGGAAAAAACCCCAAATAATAAAGTTTCGATCTTTATATAAATACACAAAGTAAACCAAAAAGTAAACCCGAGCCCGTACCCCGTGTCACGACCCAGAATTCCCACCCTCGGGATCGTGATGGCACCTAACATTTCACTTGCTAGGCAAGCTAACGTTCGAATAGTTTTTAGCCATTTTCAATAAATCAAATTAACTGATACCAATTAAACTGGTATAACTGAGAGCTTAAATAGAGTGCAAAAAGTCATAACAACCGCAGTATCTGGATACAAACCCAGATCTAGTGTCGCAAGTGCACGAGCGACTACAATAATACAGATAATGGTCGGAATGAAAGTAAAACTGTTTGAAAAGAAATAAAGAGCTAGAATAAGGTAGAAGGGGACTTCAGAGGGCGAACATCGAGCAGTTGTACCTCAAGTCTCATTCCGATGGTCAATCCGAGCAATATACTAACCGACGCTCGGACCGACTCCAAAATATGCACAAGAAGTGCAGAGTGTAGTATGAGTACAACCGACCACATATACTCTATAAGTGTCAAGCCTAACCTTGACGAAGTAGTGACGAGGCTAAGGCGGGTCACTTACAATAATTTGTCTGCAGTATAGTAATAGTAACAGGAAAAGAATACGGAAAATAAGGAAGTTAAATTATGAAAATAACCTCTTGAAAATCAGTGAAACCAGGAATACTAATCCTCAGAATCTCGTACGAAAACATCGAAGCCAACACAATACAACAAGGTATACAAAACACACAATCAGTCGCGGCGTGCAATCCGATCCCACTGTACAAACACGATCCTCTCTTATTTCACCATATAAATTTCAATAATAATAAGTAAAATCTGTTGCGGCGCGCAACCCAATCCCACCATATAATCAGAATCAATGTCAGAATCCTCCTTTATTTCACCACCTGTTGAAGCGTACAACCCGATCCCACCATATCAATATGAATTGTCCCTTATTCCACCTGTTGCGGCATACAACCAGATCTATAAGAAAAAATCAATAAATGCAATAAATTTCGCAACTCAATTCACAATAATCTCTATGAATAAATATTATGAAAGAAAGTCATAAAGGAACCTCGTACCAAATAAAGGAACGCTACAATTAATACAAAGCAACAAGACAAATCAAATATATGACCATTAAAGTGCACATGTAAGGCAAATAAAGCTAGTAGAAATTAATCATGGAAATATGGGAGAAACGAATATTTTAATCTGAGAGAAATAAGTGATAAGTAGCAAGGTGTCACGACCCGGAATTTCCACCGTCGGGACCGTGATGGCGCCAAACATTTCACTTGCTAGGAAAGCCAATGTTAGAGAATCATTAATCCATTACTTATACATTTCAGTAAATAACAGAAAATAAGCTATAACGAGTTAAATAAGTGNGTTAGACATTATTTCCTTCTGTTAATGAAATTAGTTCTTCCATAGTTTCATTATCTCCTATTAATTGCTTAAGCTGGTTTATCGGTACCTTTTGTTGTATATTCTGAATTGGTCTCGCTGTGTAGTATTATTTATGTGAACTTTCATGGTGTACAAGTTTCCTATTTGTTTCAGTTTGGAAGTTAAGTATTGTGAAGGGTTTTTTGTGATTTGAATTGTGAAATTTCTATATATATTGAGTAATAAATATTGATATGGTGGGATCAGGTTGCACGTGGCAACAGGTGGAATAAGGGTGATATATTAAGGTGGAATAAAGGTGCATTGATACTGTATCGTGGGAACGGGTTGCACGCCGCAACATGTGTAATAAGGGTAGATTGTTTTGTGGAATAAGGGTGAACTATGATCGTGTTATTGTGATATGGTGGGATCGGGTTGCACGCTGCAACACTTTTATTTATATTCATTGTTGTTTATGCTATTATGAAGAAATAAGGGAGGAATATGAGATGTACGGTGGGATCGGGTTGCGCGCCGCAACAACCTATGTATTTATGCTTTCGCTGGACTGTGTTATCTTTACAGTATTCTTTATTGCACTTAAGTATTGGTAATATCTGAACGTTGTCGACTTACTTCCGAGAGTTGTAGTTATGTCTTGCAAATTACTGCTTTGTTCTATTTTGTCTTCCTTTTCTGCTTTAATCATATATACTGCGTATAGGCTGTTGTGTGAGTGACCCGTCGTAGCCTCGTCACTACTTCGTCGAGGTTAGGATCGGAACTTACCAGTACATAGGGTCGGTTGTACTGATACTGCACTCTGCACTTTCTGTGCATATTTTTGTGCTGGTTCGAACTGATCGTGAGGTTGGCTGCTGGATTCATCCGATAGGAGACCCAAGGTAGATCTGCCAGCGTCCGCAGACCCTGGAGTCCCCTCCTATACATTGCACTTTACTGTTTCTTTCATTTCGAAAATGATCGTACTTCTTTCAGAGTGAGATCTTAGAAGTTCGTGAATTGTTACTCCATACTGGGTAATATATATATATATATATATATATATATATATATATATATATTACCCAGTATGGAGTAACAATTCACGAACTTCTAAGATCTCACTCTGAAAGAAGTACGATCATTTTCGAAATGAAAGAAACAGTAAAGTGCAATGTATAGGAGGGGACTCCAGGGTCTGCGGACGCTGGCAGATCTACCTTGGGTCTCCTATCGGATGAATCCAGCAGCCAACCTCACGATCAGTTCGAACCAGCACAAAAATATGCACAGAAAGTGCAGAGTGCAGTATCAGTACAACCGACCCTATGTACTGGTAAGTTCCGATCCTAACCTCGACGAAGTAGTGACGAGGCTACGACGGGTCACTCACACAACAGCCTATACGCAGTATATATGATTAAAGCAGAAAAGGAAGACAAAATAGAACAAAGCAGTAATTTGCAAGACATAACTACAACTCTCGGAAGTAAGTCGACAACGTTCAGATATTACCAATACTTAAGTGCAATAAAGAATACTGTAAAGATAACACAGTCCAGCGAAAGCATAAATACATAGGTTGTTGCGGCGCGCAACCCGATCCCACCGTACATCTCATATTCCTCCCTTATTTCTTCATAATAGCATAAACAACAATGAATATAAATAAAAGTGTTGCAGCGTGCAACCCGATCCCACCATATCACAATAACACGATCATAGTTCACCCTTATTCCACAAAACAATCTACCCTTATTACACATGTTGCGGCGTGCAACCCGTTCCCACGATACAGTATCAATGCACCTTTATTCCACCTTAATATATCACCCTTATTCCACCTGTTGCCACGTGCAACCTGATCCCACCATATCAATATTTATTACTCAATATATATAGAAATTTCACAATTCAAATCACAAAAAACCCTTCACAATACTTAACTTCCAAACTGAAACAAATAGGAAACTTGTACACCATGAAAGTTCACATAAATAATACTACACAGCGAGACCAATTCAGAATATACAACAAAAGGTACCGATAAACCAGCTTAAGCAATTAATAGGAGATAATGAAACTATGGAAGAACTAATTTCATTAACAGAAGGAAATAATGTCTAACAAGTAGCTATTAGGCATGGGAACACAACTAGAGCATGTAACAATTAAGACGGGGAAAGAGACAATATGAGAAAAATGGGAAAGCAAAGAAAACAGATAATTTGTCGGCGCATAAGTACTCGTCATCTCCCTTATACGCCGCTTACATGAAATTCACAAAGAAATAGTTTGAGGGTTCCTAATTCCCTCAAGTCAAGGTTAGACACAACATTTACCTCGCTCCAAAGGCCACTTAATGCTCAATTACAGCTTTTCCTCTAGAATTCACCTCCAAACCACTCGTATCTATCCACAAACGACTCAATAATATCAAAATATTGCTAAATAAATCAATTACAATGCATAAATTTAGATTCCCTAAGTTTTCCCCCAAAAAGTCAAAAATCGACCCCGGTCCTGCTTGGTCAAAACCCGAGGTTCGGACCAAAATCCATTCACTCATTCATCCCTGATCACGATTATGTAATTTATTTCGAAATACGACCTCAATTCGAGGTCTAAATTCCAATTATGCAAAAATCCCTAATTCTACCATAACCCCCAATTTCCACCATGAAAATCCTAGATTTTAGGTTAAAAATTCATGAAATGTAATGGGTAATTGAAAGGAAGTAGGTTAGAATCACTTACCAACAAATTGGGGAAGAAAATCTTATGGGAGAATCGCCTCTAGGTCTTTCAGTTTTGAAATTTTTGAAAGAATGGCAAGAATCGCGTAATTGGGACTGTTTTATCACTGGGCGTCAGTGTTCATCGCGTTCGCGTGAACACTGACACGTTTGCAAAGAGCAGAGCCTTAATTTCTTATGCGATCGTGGGAGACTTCACGTGTTCACGAAGGTATATCCCACCTCACCTTCACGTTCGCGAGACATGACTCGTGTTCGCATAGTCCCCTGCCCGGCCTAGCTAAAGCTACGTGTTCGCGTATGACGGGTCGCGTTCGCGCACAAAAACCCCCCCCAATGCTCCGCGTTCGCAACCATGGTCTTGCGTTTGTGTAGTGTAAAATCCTCCCCCAGCCCAGATCCCCTTCGTGATCGTGAGAAGGGCTTCGCGATCGCGAAGCACAGCGCACCAGAACGCCAACTGCAGCAAAACACCTAATTTTTCGAAGTCCAATTCACCTGTAGCCTATCCGAAACTCACCCGAGCCCTCGGGGATCCAAACCAAACATGCACACAAGTCCTAAAACATCATACAAACTCGATCACACGATCAAAACACCAAAATAACGCCTAAAACTACGAATCGGATACCAAATCCAATAGAATTTTCAAGAAAACTCTAAAACTCCTAGTTTCATAACTGAACGTCTGAATAACGTCAAAAAAACTCCGTTTCTCGCCAAAGTCGACAGACAAGTCATAAATATTATATTGGACCTGTACCGGGCTCCGAAACAAAAAATACGGATCTGGTATCAATAAATTCAAACATCAGTCGATCATTAATACTAACACTTTCAACTTTCAATTTTTCAACAAAAAAAATCAATAACGCGAGCTAGGAACCTCCAAATTCGATTCCGGGCATACGCCCAGGTCCTAAATTACGATACGAACCCATCGGGGCCATCAAAACACAAATTCGGGTTCCGTTTACCCAAAACATTGACCAAAGTCAACTTAAATAAATTTTTAAGGTAAAATTCTTATTTTTATTAGTTTTGAACATATAAGCCTTTCGGAAGAACAACCAAACTGCGCATGCAAATTGAGGAAGGCTAAAATAAGGTTTTTGAGACCTCGGAACACAGAATTAGGTTCTAAAATATAAGATGACCTATTGGGTCATCACATTTTCCACCTCTAAAACAACCGTTTATCCTCGAACAGACATAGAAAAGTACCTGGGCTGGTTAAAAGATGTATATATCTACTCCGCATATCTGACTCGGACACCCAAGTAGCTGCCTCGATGGGCTGACCTCTTCACTGCACTCGAACTGAAGGATAACTCTTAGACCTCAGCTATCGAACCTACCGGGCTAGAAGAGCCACCGGCTCCTCCTCGTAAGTCAAATCCTTGTCCAATTGGACAGAGCTGAAATCTAACATGTGGGACGGATCGCCGTGATACTTCTGGAGCATGGACACATGGAACACCGGATGAACTGCTGATAACCCCGATGGGAACGCAAGCCTGTAAGCCACCTCTCCCACTCTCTCGAGAATCTCAAAAGTCTAATACACCTAGGGATAAGCTTGCCCTTCTTTCCGAACCTTTTGACACCCTTCATGGGTGATACCCGGGGCAACGCTCTCTCCTCGACCATGAATGAAACATCACGAACTCTACGATCGGCATAACTCTTCTGCCTAGAATAAGTTGTGCGAAGTCGATCCTGAATAATCTTGACCTTATCCAAGGACCCTGTACTAGATCTGTGCCCAACAACCGAGCCTCCCCCGACTCGAACCACCCAACTAGCAACCGACACTGCCTACCGTGTAATGACTCATAGGGAGCCATCTGAATGCTCGAATGGTAGCTTTTGTTGTAGGCTAAATCTAAAAGGGGCAAGAACTGATCCCATATCCTCCAAGATCTGAATAGTGTCGGACTGTCCGTTTGTCTGAGGATGAAATGTTGTGCTCAAATCAACCCGCGTGCCCAACTCATGTTGTAGTGCCCTTCATAAGTGCGAGGTGAACTATATACCTCAATTAGAAATGATAGATACGGGCACACCGTGAAGACGGACGATCTCGCGGATGTAAATCTCTACCAACCGCTCCGAAAAATAGGTAACTGCCACAGGAATAAAATGCGCTGACTTAGTCAGCCTGTCCACAATAACCCAAATGGCATTGAACTTCCTCTGAGTCCGTGGGAGTCCAACAACGAAATCCATAGTGATACGCTCCCACTTTCACTCAGGAATCTCTATCTGCTGAAGCAAACCACCAGGTCTTTGATGCTCATACTTCAGTTGCTGACAATTCAGGCACCGAGCTACATAAGCAACTATATACTTCTTCATCCTCCTCCACCAATAATGCTTCCGCAAATTCTAATACATCTTAGCGGCGCCCAGATGAATAGAATATCGGGAACTGTGGGACTCCTCAAGATCACGAAGTCCATCACATTAGGCACACAAACATGACCATGCATTCTCAAGACTCTGTCATCTCCAATAATAACCTGCTTGGAACCACCGTACTGTGTCCCTAAGGACCAATAAATGAGGGTCGTCATACTGCTGATCTCTGAGACGCTCAAACAAAGAAGACTGAGCGACTATACAAGCTAGAACACGGCTGGACTCTAAAATATCCAACCTCACAAACTGGTTGGCCAAAGTCTGAACATCTGATGCACGCGGCCTCTCACCGAGTAGAATGAACACAAGGATTCCCATACTCGATGCCTTCCTACTCAATGCGTCGGCCACCACATTGGCCTTCCTGTGATGATACAAGATGGTGATATCATAGTCTTTCAATAGCTTCAACCACCTCATCTTCCTCAAATTAAGATCCTTTTGCTTGAACAAATACTAGAGGATCCGATGATCTGTGAAGACCTCACATGACACGCCGTAAAGATAGTGCCTCCAAATCTTCAACGCATGAACAATGGTTTCCAACTCTAAGTCATGGACAGGGTAATTCTTCTCATAAACCTTCAACTGCCGTGATGCATATGCAATCACCCTGCCCTCCTGCATCAATACCAAACCGATCCCAACACGGGACGCATCACAATATACCGTATAAGATTCTGAACCTGTGGGCCACACCAACACCGGTGTTGTAGTCAAAGCAGTCTTGAGCTTCTGAAAGCTCGCCTCACACTCGTCTGACCATCTGAATAGGGCACCCTTCTGGGTCAACCTGGTCAACAGGGCTGCTATAGATGAGAACCCCTCCACAAGTCGATGGTAATAGCTCGCCAAACCCAAGAAACTCGTGATCTCCGTAGATGAAGTGGGTCTAGGCCAGTTCTGGACAACCTCAATCTTATTAGGATCTACCTCGATGCCCTCTGCTGATACAACGTGCCCCAATAAAGCGAATGAATCCAACCAAAACTCGCACTTTAAAAATTTAGCATACAATTGGTTGGCTCTTATAGTTTGAAGCACAATCCTGACATGATGCTCATGCTCCTCTCGACTGGGGAAGTAGATCAAGATATCATCAATAAACACGATCACAAATGAGTCCAAATAAGGCTTGAACACTCGGTTCATCAAATCCATGAATGTTGCTTGGACATTTGTCAATCCAAAAGACATCACTAGAAACTCATAATGCCTGTACCGAGTCCGAAAAGTTGTCTTAGGGACATCGGATGCCCTAATCCGCAACTGCCGATGCCAGATCTCAAATCAATCTTCGAAAACACCTTGGCACCTTGAAGTTGATCAAATAAATCATCAATCCTCGGCAATGGATACTTATTCTTGATGGTGAGTTTGTTCAACAACCGATAATCTATACACATCCTCATCGATCCATATTTTTTCTTCACTAATAACACAGGTACACCCCAAGGCGAGACACTAGGTCTAATTAAGCCCTTATCAATCAAATCTTGCAACTGTTCCCTTAATTCTTTCAACTCTGGAGGGGCCATGCGGTATGGCGGAATAGAGATGGGCTGAGTGCCTGGAGCCAAATCAATACAGAAATCAATATCCATGTCAGGTGGCATCCCCGGTAGGTCTGCAGGAAACACATCTAGAAACTCACGCACAACTAGCACTGAATACATAGAAGGAACCTCCGCACTAGAATCGCGAACATAAGCCACATAAGCTAGACACTCTTTCTCGGCCATATGACGAGCCTTCACATAAGAGATAACCATGTTGGTAGAATGGCCAGAAGTACCTCTTCACTCTAATCGGGAAACCCTGGCAAGGCTAAGGTCACCGTCTTGGCGTGACAATCTGATATAGCATGATAAGGTGACAGCCAATCCATACCCAAAATGACATCAAAATCGATCATATCGAGAAGTAGAAGATCTACACAAGTCTCAAGACTCCCAATGGTGACCACACACGAACGATAAACACGATCTACAAAAATAGCATCCCCCACAGGTATGGACACATACACAGGAGCACTCAAAGAATCACGAGGCACAACCAAATATGAAGCAAAATAGAATGACACATAGGAGTAAGTAGATCCCGGATCAAATAGAACTGAAGCATCTCTACTGCAAACTGAAACAGTACCTGTAATAACAACATAGGATGACTCAGCCTCAAGCCTAGCTGGAAAAGCATAACATCGGGGTCGGGCCGGGCCCCGCCACTCCGAACCACGTCCCTATGACGGCCTCTAGCTGGCTGGCCTCTACCTTTAACGACCTAATCTCCACCTCTAACAGTCTGGCCCCTACCTCTAGATGCATGAGCCCTACCTCCGACTGGCTGAGCAGGTAGTGCAACAACTGGTGCCGGAACCATAGCACGAGAATCCTGATGTTGTGGCGGGACGCCCAATAATCTCGGACATGTCCTTCGGAGATGCCCATAACTACCACACTCGAAACATCCATCATGGTACTGTGACTGTGGAAACTAAGACTGACCCGAACGGGCCGGATGACCACGGTAATAACTCTGAATAAGAGGCGCACTGATAGGAGCTAGTGGTGCACTGTAGGATGGCTGTCCAAAAGGACGCACATAAGGACCACGACTCCCTGATGCACTGTGGCATGCCTGAAGCGCTGAATGAAATGGCCTGGGAGGATGGCCCCTAACAAAAGTACCCCTACCTCCAAATGAGGTGCCACTGGACCCATCGGAATGATGAGGTCTCTAGTCAGACCCCTGATCTCCCTGTGCAAGAACCATCTCGACTCGCCTGGTGACATTGGAAGCCACTTGAAAAGAAATCTCACTCCCAGTCTCCTTAGCTATTTGCAATCTGATAGGCTGAGCAAGTCCGTCAATAAACCTCCTCACCTTCTCTCTCTCTCTCTCGGTGTGAAGTAGAAGAAGAGCATGACAGGCCAAATCCACAAAACATGTCTCATACTGAGTAACAATCATACTGCCCTGCTGGAGATGCTCGAACTGACGGCGATGCTCCTCTCTCAATATGATAGACAGAAACTTTTCTAGGAAGATCTGAGAGAACTGGTCCCAAGTAAGAGCAGGCGACCTAGCTGGTCTAGTCAACAAATAATCTCTCCACCATTTCTTGGCGGAACCAGTCATCTGAAATGCAACAAAGTTGACCCCATTGTCTCCAATATACCTTTATTCTATAGCACCTCATGATAGTGTCAAGATACTCTTGGGGATCCTCTGAAGTAGCACCACTGAAGTGAACTGGGAAGAGCTTGATAAACCTGTCCAATCTCCATAAAGCCTCTGAAGACATGCTGACCCATCACGATCTGTGCCGCAACAACCTGCTGAACTACTCCTACTTGATGAGCTGCTAGAGTCTGATAATGGGGAGCCATCTGCTCCAGAATGTGAGTAGCAGGAGTTCGTGCTCCTCTTCCAGCCTAAGAGACGGCTGGTGCCATGGGAAATGTGTTAGTCTGGGCCACACTCTCCATAAGGCCCACTAAACGGACCAAAGCGTCCTAAAGCACTAGGGTGGCAATGAACCCCTCTGGAAACTGAGCTGGCCCAGCAGGAACACTCTGGGCTGGAACCTCCTCGTCAAACTCTACCTGAGGCCCCACGGCTAGGGATGCTATTCGGGCTCTGGGCTGATCCCTACCACTGCCCCAGCCTCAACCTCTACCCCTCGTAGGAGCTGCCACTGGAGGCTCTGGTTGCTGCTTAGCTGAATAAGCGTATGTGTTCTCGCCATCTGTGTGAAAATAAGATTAGAAGAGTTGAATCGGTAATGAGAAAACAAAATCGCACGATAGAGAAGAATAGAAGTGAAATTTGTTCCTAAACTCCATAGCCTCTAGGAGATAAGTACAGACGTCTCTGTATCGATCCCCCAGACTCTACTAAGCTCGCTCGTGAATTATGAGACCTGGGCAACCTAGTACTCTGATACCAGCTTGTCACGACCTGGAATTCCCATCATCGGGACCGTGATGGCGCCTAACATTTCACTTGCTAGGCAAGCCAACGTTAGAGAATCATTAAGGCACTACTTATACATTTTAGTAAATAACAGCAAATAAGTTATAACGAGTTAAATAAGTGCGAAAATACATAACAACCTCAATATGTATGTATGTATATATATATATATATATATATATATATATATTCACGAACTTCTAAGGTTTCACTACAAGTAAATATCTGAAAGAAGTACAACTGTTTTCGAAATGAAAGAAACAGTAAAGTGCAATGTATATAAGGGGACTCGAGGATCTGCGGACGCCAGCACATCTACCTTGGGTCTCCTATCGGATGAATCCAACAGCCAACCTCACGATCAGCTGGGACCAACACCAAAATCTGCATAGTAAGTGCAGAATGCAGTATCAGTACAACCGTTCTCACGTACTGGTAAGTGCCGAGCCTAACCTCGACGAAGTAATGACGAGGCTATGGAGGGTCACTTACACAACAGCCTATACGCAGTATATATGATAAAAGTGTCACGCCCCGAGCCTGGGGGCGAGACCGGCACCCGGTGCCTCATCTATCCTTGTGTACTAACTTACGACTCAGGAATTCTGGAAATATAATGTCATACTCTGACTAGGGGCCACGTTGCAAGACAATTTGTGAAGAAAAATGTAAAACTGAATAGAGACTTACGCTGACTAAATGTCAACATAAAGCTACTGACAAGCCAACAAAATATACGTACAGGGCCTACAAGCCCAACATACTGCACTAACTCACAAGATTTGTCTACCAGCCTCTACTGATAGATGTACTGTGATAGGAACAGGGCCCCGACCTACCCATAACCTATCTACATATATACACAAGATGTACACAAAACTTCTAGACCCGGCAACTTCGAAGGACGTGGAGCTTACCGATAAAGCTGAATTCGGGCAACACCTACTGAGGAGGTTTACCTGTCTGTCTGTCTGAACCTGCATGTATGAAATACAGCGCCCCAGAAAGGGACGTCAGCGCGAGATAATGTACCGAGTATGTAAGGCAATATACAAAAAGATGAAACTGAACTGATAATATGAACATATGCTTACCTGCTGATACTGACTCAACTCTCTCAATATCGTAAGTAAAATAGTTGTCCGGCCCTATGAGGCTCGATATATATATATATATATATATATAACTGCTCTTCCATAGTAGGATCGCGCATAGGCGCTCGGCCATACTAGGATCTGTATCTCGACTAACTGGGCTCGATCATAGGCGCTCGGCCACAGTAGGCTCGGTATATAACTTACGATCTAACGAGAAGTTGCCCAATATGGGCTTGCCCATCGATTATAGCTCGATGGTAATGAAAATACTGTAATACTGTATATATATAGATTCTCTTCTCTCTTGACTGGAAGAAGGAAATACTCAATTAAATATGAAGTCCCGATACGGAGAATATTGTAACTTACAAGACTAGGAAAATATACATAAATTTCAGGGTATGAATTTTTCTTTATGCCTCGTTATCAAACTCGTGTAATTACGAGATCATGCAAAATGAAGGAAGGGATTAGCCTTAACATAGTTGGAGTAGGGAAAAATCTGTATGATATTCTTGGAAAAGGTTGTACCGTACTCCCTTAGAATCGCAAAATTCTGTTGTTATTACGCAGTGTAATTCCGTATGAATTTCTTTACTAATCTAAGAATTGTCGTTGCTACTGTAGCATGAAGTCTTATGTGAGATCCCAACATCTCCTCCAAAAATGAATTTGATATCAATTGAATATCATTTGTAAAGATGATTAACTTGAAATTCCTTCTACGTTTTTTTAATGGAAAAGTGTAGTTTTCATGTGTTATCTTGATAGATTGCCCAAAGACCCCTTAATGCCACCCATCCTAAGGACTAATGAGTCATCAACTTGGCCTTAATTTTCTTCCACCTTGAAGTGTAATGCTTATTCAAATGTGTTTCATTAATCACCCAATAACTTCTTAATTAACTAGATAATCTCCCATTACCCAATAATTAACCAATTTCTCATATAATTAAGAATTATCTCAAATTACTTAAAATTTTACTTATTTTTAATAAACTTTATACATCATACTATCACATTCATATGATACCTTGCATGGTAGTAGTCCATAAATATCGATTATTATTGCTCGACTCGTATTTTATCCCAAATCGACAACCTTCAATGAAACTCATTTTCTTTAATTTGTGTACCCTTTATCCTTCATGGCACATTCTTATCGCTTGTTATAAATAGCATAACTATGTTAACCTCAAGATAATCTCATCCCCGATTCTATGCCAATTAACTGAAGACGAAACTTTAACGTACGAGAAACGCGAGATGTAACAAAAAGCAGAAAAGGAAGACAGAATAGAATACAACAGTAATTTGCAAGAAATAACTACAACTATCGGAAGTAAGTCGACAGCGTTCAGATATTACCAATCCTTAAGTGCAATAAAGAATACCGTAAAGCTAACATAGTCCAGGGAAAGCATAAACACATAGTTTATTACGGCGCGCAACCCAATCCCACCGTACATCTCACTATTCCTCCCTTATTTATTCATAATAGCATAAACAATAGTGAATATAAATAAAAGTGTTGCAGCGTGCAACCCTATCCCACCATATCACAATAACATGATCATAATTCACCCTTATTCCAGAAAAAAAATCCACCCTTATTACACCTATTGCAGCGTGCAAACCGTTCCCATGGTACAATATCAATTCACCCTTATTCCACCTCAATATATCACCCTTATTCCACTTGTTGCCGCGTGCAACCCGATCCCAACATATCAATATTAATTACTCAACATGTACAAAAATTTCACAATTCAAATCACAGAAACCCTTCACAATACTTAAACTCCAAACTGAAACAAATAGGAAACTTGTACACCATGAAAGTTCACATAAATAATACTACACAACGAGACAAATTCAGAATATACAACAGAAGGTACCGATAAACCAGCTCAAGCAATTAATAGGAGATAATGAAACTATGGAATAACTAATATCATTAACAGAAGAAAACAATGTCTAACAAGTAGCAATTAGGCATGGGAACACAACTAGAGCATGTAACAATTAAGACATGGAAAGAGACAATATGAGAAAAATGGAAAAGCACAGAAAATAGATAATTTGGCGGCGCATAAGTACTCTTCACCTCACTTATACGCCGCTCACATGAAATTCACATAGAAAATAGTCTGAGGGTTCCTAATTCCCTCAAGTCAAGGTTAGACACAACACTTACCTCGCTCCAAAGGCCACTCAATGCTCAATTACAGTTTTTCCTCTAGAATCCACCTCCAAAACACTCGTATCTATCCACAAACGACTCAATAATATCAAATATTGCTAAAGAAGTCAATTACAATGAATAAATTTAGATTCCCCAAGTTTTCTCCCAAAAAGTCAAAAATCCACCCCGGGCCCGCTTGGTCAAAACCCGAGGTTCGAACCAAAATCCATTCACCCATTCACCCCCGAGCCCGATTATATAATTTATTTCGCAATCCGACCTAATTCGAGGTTTAAATTCCAATTATGCAAAAATCCCTAATTCTACCCAAACCCCCAATTTCCACCATGAAAATCCTAGATTTTAGGTTGAAAACTCATGAAATGTAATGGGTAATTGAAAGGAAGTAGGTTAGAATCACTTGCCAACAAATTGGGGAAGAAAATCTTATGGGAGAATCGCCTCTAGGTCTTTTAGTTTTTGAAAATTTTGAAAGAATGTCAAGAATCTCGTAATTGGGACTGTTTTATAACTTGTCGTCAGTGTTCATCGTGTTCGCGTGAACACAGAAACGTTCGCAAAGAGCAGAGACTTAATGGCTTACGCAATCGCGGGAGACTCCACGCGTTCGCGAAGGTATAGCCAGCCTCACCTTCGCATTCGCGAGACAGGGCTCGCGTTCGCATAGAGTCACCTCAAGTCCCCTGCCCAGCCTAGCTAAAGCTACACGTTCGCATATGGCGCTTCGCGTTCGGGTCACATTCGCGTAGTGTACAATCCTCCCCCAGCCCAGATCCCCACAACGCACCAGAACACCAGCTGCAGCTAAACACCAGATTTTTCTAAGTCCAATTCACCCCATAGCCTATCCGAAACTCACCGAGCCCTCGGGGCTCCAAATCAAACATGCACACAAGTCCTAAAACATCATACAAACTCGCTTGCGCGATAAACACCAAAATAATGCCTAGAAGTATGAATCGGATACCAAATCAAATGGAATTTTCAAGAAAACTCTTAAACTGAATGTCCGAATCACATCAAACCAATTTCAATTCTCACCAAATTCGACAGACAAGTCATAAATATTAGTGGACCTATATCAGGCTCTAGAACCAAAATACGGACTCGGTATTAATAAATTCAAACATCAGTCGATCCTTAAAACCAAAAAAATTTTAACTTTCAATTTTTCAACAAAAAAATCAATAACTCGAGCCAGGGACCTCCGAAATCGATTCTGGGTATATGCCTAGGTCCCAAATTACGATACGGACCCACCGGGACCGTTAAAATACGAATTCGGGTCCGTTTGCCCAAAACATTGACCGAAGTCAACTTAAATGAATATTTAAGGTAAAATTCTTATTTTTATCAATTTTTAACATATAAGCCTTCCGGAAGAATAACCGGACTACGCACGTAAATCGAAGAAGGCTAAAATAAGGTTTTTGATACATCGAAATACAAAATTAGGTTCTCAAATATAAGATGACCTATCGGATCATCACACAAGTTCATGCATAGAAATTAATTAAAGCATGTAACATTTAAGACATGGAATAAAATAATTAATGAAATGGGGGAAAGCATGAAAATAATTATTTTGACGGTTTTGTATATACACTCGTCACCTCGCATATACGCCGCTACACATGTAATTCACATAGCACATTGCTCAAGGGTTCCTAATTTCCTCAAATCAAGGTTAAATCCTTTAAGCCTTTAAATTGCTAGTTTTCAACAAATAGTGTTAATTCAAGTTAGGGACTTCCGAATTCGAATCCAAGCATATATCCAAGTCTCAAATCACGATACGGACCCTTCGGGACCGTCAAAATATTAATTCGGATCCGTTTACATAAAATGTTGACCGTAGTCAACTCAAATGAGTTTTAAGGCATGACTTGACATTTTCATCAATTTTCTCATAAAAACCTTCCGAAAAAATGACACGGATTGCGCATGCAATTTGAGGATGGATAAACGGAGCTATTCGAGGTCTCGAAATATAGAAATGAAGAGTAAAACTATAAATGACCTATCGGGTCATCACACCCCGAAACCCAACAATATTCACAAATCCAAACACTCATTCCAATACGAGTTCAAATATATACGTTTTATCCAAATCCGACCTCAAATCAGCCCCTAAATCTCCAAATTTTTTCTCTCCAACACCATAGCCAAAACCCCCAAATTTCTCGTTTAAATCACATAGTCTAGGTGAAATAATCCATGGGGAAACAAGATTTAATATCAAAAAATCGAGTAAGTGTGGTGAAAAACTTCCCAAAAATTGCCTCTATCCAAGTTCCAATACTCCAAATAATGAAAAATAGACCAAACCATCGAAATTTTAATCTTCCCAGCAATATTGTCGCTTCTGCAAGCTCATTTTTGCCCCCGACAGTTCGCACATGTGCTCCAATATCCGCTTCTACGGAGGCGCTTTTGCGCACAATACATCACAGAAGCAACATTGCTTCTGCATGAATTAATACTTCGCTTTTGCGTCCAACTATTCACTTCTGTAGACTCGCACCTACGGAGAAAACCTCGCATATGCGAAAAAACTAGCAATAGAACAGCTAACAAGATCAAAATGGTGCGAAACATACTCGATCCCCTTGAGACCCCGTCCAATCACACAAATAAATCTTAATACCTTCCCCAAAACTATCCAAAGGATCAAAACACTGGAATTAACATCAAAATCACGAATTGTCGATCAAGATCACTCTCTTAAGTTTATGAGCTTCCAACTTCAATTCGAACATCTAATTCAAGCCTAACCAATACAGAATGAACCCAAACTTTGCATACAAGATACAAATGACCAATTGGGCCTATTCCAACCCCCAAAACCAGAATTTGAATATGATATCATCAAAGTCAACCCCCAATCAAACTTATGAACTTTTCGAACCTTTCAATTTTCAACTTTCGACAATTAGAGCCAAATCAACCTAGAAAACTCCAAATTCAAATCCGGACATATGCCTACGTCCATAAGAACCTATTGGAATATGCCTATGTCCATAAGAACCTATTGGAACCAGCAACGTACGAATCTGAGCTCGTCTACAAAAAAGTCAAATCTTGATCAACTCTTATAACTTAAGCTTCTAAAATAAGACTAAGTGTCTCAATACACTTCAAAACCTTCCTGAAAATAATCCCATCCATCCCCGCAAGTTACCAAACATCAAATACACATATGAAGAATAGGAATAAAATACATAAAACAACGTGCCAAGTCGTTCTCATTAATGGGAAACAATAAAATAACAAGAAGATAGAAATAGAAGATAGGAATTAAAGAAAGATGGACACAATTAAATTCAATTAATTAAATGATGTAATGGATAAAATTAACCAAAATACCATTTAATTAAAAAAATTGAGTCCACCTAATCTATCAGAATCCTCGAGAAGATAATAACCTAATTGCAAATCTTAGGACAAAATATTAAAATGCAGCAAAGGTGTTTCCAAGCTCTCTAAAGAGATGCAATTCTTCATACGTCATAAACTAGATATAAAACCCTAACTTCTTATTACTTATACTAAGGATTAAAAGTAGTAGAAAGATATAATTATCCCCTAATTAAATTTGTAAGAATAAAGGGGTAAAGTATTTAATACATTGAATATCTTTAAGCTTTCCATGTTGGAGCCTTTCAAAGATTTTATTTTCATCCATAAAGCTTGAATTGAAGGTCCTTAGCTTGACTCCTTGTGAAAGGCCGCATTGACATGTTTCTTGAAGTAGTGCCATCCTGATCTGACTTGGTATTTGGTTTCTTTTCCTAACCTCTAAATTCTGGTAAAACTTTAGTCCACATCGGATATTTTACATTAACTTATATCAAAGTATCTTAGTTAATTAATCTAATAAGTAAAGTTACATATCAATTAACTATGATATATGAAAAAAGCTTGTCCCTATGTCATGCAGAATGCATCTACTGCAGTTGTACATGTAAGTTCTTATCTAACAACTTAATTGCACCTATTACTTGCACCAAACTAATGAATACCGAACATATGTCTTTCATACACATATTATTGGTTAATCATCATTATGTAATACATAATTTTACTTTAATTCTTAACTTATAAGATTAAAATGCTTGATATGATAACATAATATGGGGGAAATATTTATTTTTAACGTACCGACGAAGTCCACAAATATTTCAAACTCACACTTAAAAGCTTCACGACTGATTTTTATAGTATCAACTAGGAAAAATAGATATTTATTTCATCTAATCATTTAGTAGACAATAATTACCAAAACGCATAAGCAATCAATACTCGATATTTACACAACAAATAAATTCAACACACTCCAACAAAAATTTAATTTAACTATATATTAGCTGAACCTGATCAAATGATAGAAATATAAAAGCACATATTATGTATTCAGTAATTTGATACAAACATTGAGTACGAATTTTTTCTAAAAAAGAAATTCCTCGTGTGAATATTGATGTAAATTTATATAATGATCTCTGAAAACATGTTAATTAGCGTAATATTTGTAGATTTCTCGGCATGTTAAAAAAATAAGTAAAACACGTTTTTCTTTCACATAGAGTAGTCAACAAACAATTACAATAATCTCGTGTGAGTGACAACGATTAGTTGATACTATTGTAATACAGTAGTGGAAACAAACAAATATGCAAAGTATATTAAGAAAGAATAACTGATAGTTATCAGATTAGTATAACATAAATTCAAGTATTTGATATATGTCGAATCCTTGTTATTATTAATGGTCATTCAAACCCAAAGAAAGTGCACTAAAATCAAATAAAAAATCATATAAAGCTTAGTCAATCAAAAAAATACAAAAGAACCTACTAATTAATATTCAAAAAAGTTTAATCTTGAGAAAGAAACAAGACATGAAGAAGAAGAAGAAATGAACTCGTACCAGAAATCTTATCCTAAATGTACAAGTTGACGTTCAAGAGGAAAAACTGAAAGTATAAGAGGGGTGAATTATAATCTTTTTAAATTTTTAGTCGACTACTCTTCAGATCTAGTCGGCTAATACGGACGCAGTCTGCATGATAGTACTTCGATTCAATCATATATTAATCTCAACAAACAATAATTGTTTATGATGAAGTACGGAAGCAGTAAGGTAAATGACACCAGGGATTTTTTACTGGTTCGGAACCAATGTAGTATTCTATTCCAGTCTCCTTGGGTGGCAAGGATGTTATCTCTTGATCTCTTTGTAATATGAGTTGAGTACAGCTTGTGTGATTTTCAACCTTCACCACCAACGTTTACAAGGTTGGTTTAAACCGTTCACCAAAAACGAACAAAGGTTGGTTTTCACTCGATCACCAACAATGACCCTTTGATTTTCACTCGCTCACTAAAGAAACGAACAATGACACAATCTCTCAGGACACACTGCCTCTCCAATATTTTTCTATCTCTCTTCTCTCTTTTGTGTACACAGTAAATCTACTAAAAGTGAAACAATGCTTGTTAAGAGTAGAATAAAGAACTTGTTGTTGGGTAGACAATTGTATAGAAGGTTGTGTGAGTTTGCTGTTGCAAGTGCTTTCTCTTTTATACTTGGTCGTTGAATATTCTAATCATTGCAGCGGTCTTCTAATTTTGGAAAAGAGTTTCCTTTGTTGTTGCTTCAACTTTCCGTTACTACTTCTTGCTCTTTTAAATATGATCTCGATCCTTGTCTCAATTAAGACTGATGTTGAAAGAGTAACTACTCTTTCCTTTGAGTACAAATGAATATCCATTAAAGAGATCTTTACATACTGCAAGCCATTTGATCTCACATAGATTTGAAATTTTTTCCTTTACCATTCCAAAAATCAAGGCCATATTATTTAATGACTTTTGTATAAAAGATTCTTTCCATGTAAGACATCAAGTCTACATATGTAAATATATATGCACGTGACTTTCATATCGCATATTACTGGTACTTCCTTTAATAGCGTTGTGTAAGAATCTTCTTGATCAAATTATTTTCCTCAGATAATAAATAATTTTTCTTGAACAAAGATATTTCTTTGATAGCCTTAAACTCTGTAGTATCGATCCTTGTATATTTTCTTTCTATTTGACCACCCAAAATATATTTTTTAGCATCTCATATTTCCGTAACTCTAGCCGCCTTTTCTTGTAGATAACCCATAAGACCAGTCTTCTAGCTTTAGCTCCTCATTATGGAATAATCTTGGATAATCCTTCTTTATTCATTAATGAACTTGGACCTTTTCATGTGCACTACATGAATTTGGCATTCCCTTAATTTAAGGGTAATTTTCTTTCTTTCAGAGAGCAGGTACTGGAAGGTTTTCCAAGTCTTCTTTAGCCTTGCTATTAATTTTATCCGTAGTGTATATATGGTGATGTCTTGTATCACTTGTAAATATTTTCCATCATTTTGTAGCACATTTCCTTAGTGAAATATTCCATGTTATCTCCTTCAATCTTCTGATTTCTTTCCTTTTGTTTTTTTATACCAGTCTTCTAAAGATCTTTTATAAATCTTTTTCATATCTTCTTTGATACATTTTAAAACTTTCTTCCAGCAAGATAAATCATCCCAATAAATCTTAGTAATATGCTCCATAAAATAATGTGCATTATAGATATTTTCTTCCTCAACTTTGTAGTAAATCACCATCATTCTTTCATCTGCTTTCCATGATAAGCATGTACCGATAAAATAAATTTACTACAAGTAAATATTCTTTGATTAAACCTTAGGTTGGTTTGGTATCATCAAAATTAGCCTATGAAACCTTGGGATTAACAATCTCTCCCTTTTTTATGATGGCAAACCATTGAGTGCAAAACATAAAAATTTAATCAAAGAAGATCAAATGAAACACATTAAAGAGATAAGTAAAATAAACCGGTTACTTCCTTGATGTTATCTCTTCAATGTACAAATGATGGAACAAGTAAAGGCTCCCCCTCACTTTATACATTCCTCCGTTATGCTCCCCCTACCTTCATGCGTCTTATCTTTAACATTTGCAAGCAAAGTTTTGTACCAACTATTCTCTCGCCCTTTTGTCATCATCAAAAAGGTGAACTAACATATAGGAGATATGGAAATAAAAGTTCATAAAGAAAGTATAGATGCATATAGTTAATCCAGACTATTTACTTCTAAGCATCCAAAGAGTCATACAAGGAATCATGTAGTAATAATCACCTTTAAGAATCTTAAGGGGAAAGATAAGTTTAACTCAGCAAATCATTCAAAGTACACATGGATTCTCAGTTTCTTCGAGTTGCTCAAAGGATAATTTCAACCAAACATTTGAGGAAAAATTTCAAACCAAAAAATATATATAGTGATAGAAAGCATTTTGAAAATTTGACTAGATTTTCATATATACTACCATATATTTGAAACATATATGTGATAAGCATAAAATAGTAAAGAGAGTAACATATCGTTTTCATCGTGAAAGGATACACAATTTTATCTCATTACGATACTAACTTCTTTTCTCGATGTGAAAAAATATCTTGTGCTCTAGCTGATATTTCATCGAAAAATTAGCCGCAATAGCTTCTCGTAGAGAAACATTCACTCTTGGCTAGATAAAGTTGTTGAACCTTGCCTTCTCCTTTTTTTTTCATGACTCGAGAATTTAAAAACTCTATGTCAAGTTTTCTTTTTCAATCCACTTTGTTACCCGCAAGGATTGTAACTGAGAGTATCCTGCTAGATCAAAATAGTTAATTCTTGGATGCAATAGGCCATAATCCTGAATGTCAGTCAAGTATCTCAATATACTTTCTTGGTAATAAATAGTAACTTAACGGGATCATGCATATTAAAGTATCTGTAATGATCAGGATGCAATAGAGAGTCGGTCATACCCTTGTACTTTATTTGATCGATGGACTTACTAATTTTCTTCTTGCATCACATTATTTGAAGCGTGAAGATTATCATGCTCATCTCGGAAACAATCACCTTCCATAAGCTTAAGGAATGCTTGGGACACTTTTCATTAGAGTTATCAATAAAGTTTCTTGTTGTGTGAAACCTTGGGCGCCAAATCTACCCTTGTTTCTTACAACCTTGCTATTTTTATCAAGCTTCTTGTTATATATCCATGATTGCAGATCCTTTGCTTGGTACTAGATTTCCATACTTTTGATTCTTTCAGCTTCGTTCAACAAATTTTGCATTTCTATAATCCAGCATTCATCGCTTAGTGTTTCTTCATGACTATCTAGTTTAACTAGTATATATGTGTCACTAGGAGTTTATTGTAAGCTATACGTTGCAAGTTCTCCATTCTTATTCACAAATTTTCTTAGAAAAGTATTACTGTAAAGAAAACGTGTATGTTGAGATTTCTCGACAACTAATATTATTCTAAATTTCATAAAATCGTAAGTAGTAATGAATTAGGAATATACCAAGAGTCTTATCAAGACAGTTGCACCCACAGGGAATAGGATAACCAAAAATTGATTTTTCTTCCTTCCCATAGCTCAGACAGAATTTCATTCAAGATAAGATCCAATAAAAAAATATTAAAGCACATATAAGCCAATGGTGACAATTTATGCAAAAATAATGCTTTCTTTTCAACTCTGCATTCAGTTCAGGAGCCAAACTAAATATGTGAGATATCATATATGACGCAAAAAAAATGTCGAACAAATACTATAACTCACATATATGATCATTTCAAATGCATCATTTTCTTATTAAGGAATATAACCTAAGCAAATTTTTTGGATAAACATAAATATAAACATATACATGTACCTTCTAAAATTTTGAGTCTTAGGAATGGCCGAGTATCTCTACATGTGCACAAGTTATAGTGGCCTCAAGCTTAAACAACCTTCTTGAGTTTGAAAGAAGTATTGATGCACTCACCAAGAGAATGAATATCAGAAGTAATTCTCTTCACAAATTATCTTAAGCTCACGACTACATGAAAAGAATGCATGCTTGCTTGCTTATCATAATTCTTATACAAATGAATGGTTCATGCAAGATATAAATTCGTTCTATTCAAAATCTCTAAGTCAAGAATAAGATTAAAACCAAATATAATAGTAGTATGTTGTAGCTAGTCGACTCAAGCAATATGTCGTTGTACATATCATAATATACTTAAGCAAAAAAATGTTACTAGATACATATCACCTTATAAAGCATCTGAAGGAACTTAAATAACTTTTAGTGATACCAATCACTTAAGCTTTACCATCAGGTGTAATAGTTCCTTCATCATTTATAGAGTATGTATGAACTTTGAAGCATCTTTAAGCATGTGTCTTGACCAACCGTTATGCAAATCTCATTTATCCCTTTTTATGGCTGGACTCAGAATTTCTGCAAAACAAATTAATTTATTTTTGGTACCCAGATCTTTTTGGGTCCTTGAGGGTTAGTACCTAGTGTAATTGGAGATGCATATATCTGTTTAAATCTTCAAACATATTTTGATCTAACATAACTTTTTGCATAATTGCATGCAAATACCTTATGTCTAAAATTACCACAATAATGGCATGTAATATGAGAAGAAGTGTTTACCTGCAGCTGCCTTATTAGTTGACTTGGAACTTCCTTCAGGCAACTTGTTTAAAGTAGGATGTTTACAAGTAGATCCATTTTCAGTGGACTTATAGTTGTTAAGCCCTAGAGACGACTTTGATTGATCAAAGTAGTGGTTGGGTGTAACGACCCGACTGGTCGTTTTGAAAATTTCATCCGGCTCAGTAGTTTGAAGTCATGAGTAGCTTTACACAGTGTATTATAACTTGCGTGCAACATCGGTTCGGGTTTTTGAGAGGTTTGGAAAGGGTTTTTGGAGAGACTCTCATTTGAGAAGCTCGAAGTTGAAGGAAATGACCCAGGATTTGACTTTTGAGTATTTGATCTCAGGTCGGAGTTTCAATGGTTCCGGTAGGTCCGAACGGTAATTTTGTACTTAGATGTATGCCCGAAATTTTATTTGGATATTTCTAAAAGGTTTCGGCATCATTTGGCGGAAGTTGCCAATTTAAAGGTTTAGAATTTTCCTAAGTTTGACCATAGTTTGACTTTAAGGCTATTGGGTCTGGATTGTGGTTTCGGAACTTCATAGGTCTGTTTCATCATTTGGAACTTGCCTGTAAAATTTGGTATCATTTGGAGTTAATTTGATATGGTTCAGACGCTCGGTTGCAATTCTAGAAGTTCTTGAAGTTCATTGTAATTTTTATGTGTTTTGGCGTCCGATTCATGATTCTAGAAGTTATTTTGATGTTTTGATCGCTCTAGTGAGTTTGTGTTATGTTTTAATACTTGTGAGGGTGTTTGGTTTAGAGCCCCGAGGGCTCGGATGAGTTTTGTACGCGTTTCAGAGTGTTGGATAAAAGTTCAGCTGTGTTGGTGTCTCTATTCTCGCATTTGCGAGGTTTTCATCGCATTTGCGATGTCCGCATTTGCGAGATCATTCATACATTTGTGACGACGGGATGGGTCAGGGGAGTTTGCATTTGCAAACTATTTTATCACATTTGTGACTAGGCAGCTCCACATTTGCGACACAAGCAGTCGCTTTTGCGAAAACTCTGAGCTCGCATTTGCGAGTCTTATGTCGCATTTGCGACTTTGACAGAGTTGGTCAGCCTTCGGTTTTGCGATACTTTTTTCGCATTTGCGAGCACCGAAATTGCGATCCTGATTTCGTAAATGCGACATCTGAGGTTGTATTAAGACTTCCATTTCGGGACTTAACTTTATTTTATCATGTTTTGAACCCTAGCCCCGATAGGAGGCTATTTTGTGGAAGCATTTTCATGCCAAATCATTGGGTTAGTACCTCTAATCAATTTCCAATTGTATTTTATGATTATACATTAGATTTAACATCAAATTCATGGGAATCTAAAGTAAAATTTGGGAGACTTGTAAAATCTTTCAAAATGAAAAATGATGATTTGAAGGATAAATTGGTATCGAAACTGGATAATTTTGGTATGGTTGAACTCGTATCGGAATGGGTGTTCGGTTTTTTATAAATTTTATCAGGTTCCGAGGTGCGGGACCGAGGGGTTGACTTTTTATAAATTGTATAAAGATCATAGCTTTGTTAATTGAAGTGTTTTCTCTTGCATTGTTTGATGTATTTAAGTCATCTTTGGCTAGATTGAGTCGAGCGGAGGTGAATTTGTAAGGGAAAAGCTAATTCGAGTATTGATTTGGCCGAATTGAGGTAAGTGTCTTGCCTAGCTTTGTGTGGGGGAAACTACCCTTTAGGAATTGAGTTAATTGTGCTATCTTGTTATGTGAAAGCCGTGTATGCAAGGTGACGAGTGGATACATGATCTATATGTGGTATTTGACCGGTTTAGATTGTCTAGTGCCTTTCCATGCCTTTGATTGAATTGTCCTAACATGTATTATCTCGTTGTTAGTCTACTCTTACATGCTTTATCCGACGTTGTTAGCACCTAACTGTACTTATTACTCGTTATTTGGCCTTATATGACTTAGTTGAAGTTATTGCCTTCCTTATTATCTTGTTACCGCTTAATTGTTGAGTTTCTTCTATGTCTTGTACTTGTCTGTTACCTGTCCTAATTGTTACGATTGCATACTTAGTTATCACGTACCTTACCTGTCCGGTGATTTTTGTACAGTTTGTTGTGTTTCTCTGGGCTCTATGTGGTTCCTTTGTTGTTGTGTACAGATACCCTTGATTGTAGAAATTCTTGTAAATTGAGTTATTGAATTGTTATTGTTGATTTAAATTATTGTAAGGGGGATCGGGTTGCACGCCGCAACATGTGAAATAAGGGAGGTGGTGAAATAAGGAAGGATATTTAAATTGTGATATTGTTATTATACGGTAGGATAGGGTTGCACGCTGCAGCATGTGAAATAAGGGTGAATTATGATATTGATATTATATGGTGGGATCGGGTTGCGCGCCACAACATATTTTATTTATTGGTATGATATTGATATTGTACGGTGGGATCGGGTTACACGCCGCAACAGGTGAAATAAGGATGAATTGATATGGTGGAATAAGGGTGAATTTGATATTGATATTATATGGTGGGATGGGGTTGCGCGCCGCAACATATTTTGTGTTTTGTATTCCCTGTTTTGTGCATTTGTTTCGGTTCTTTTGAACGAGATTCTGAGAATTTGTATTCCCAGTTCTTTACTGTTTTCCGAGGATTAACTTAGCGCCTTAACATCATATCCTGAGTTCTTTTTTCTGATACTATTATTTTGGTAAATTGATTTTCTAGGTGAATTTACTACGTTGAGTCATTGCCTCCTGCCCTGCTGAGTTGTTAGTAATATAGTGATTTTAGATAAATAAAAGAATTAATATCAAGCTGCCTTGGTGGCTTCTAAGTTAAAACCCGCTGTTTATTTTGATTCTTACCATTTTCTAATAGTTGTCATATTTTACTTTAATTGATTTCTCCACTTAATCTCCTTGGCATGTATGTGGTTTTTTTTTATTTTACTTGAAAAGGAATCGTTATTATATTGTAATTCAACAAATTTTATATTAAATTCAGTATCTTATCCAATGTTGTATTTATTTGAAAAAGGTTATTTTCATTACCCAAATGATTTCCAAAATAAACTCATTTTTCTCATTGAATTCCTACTTGGTTCAGAAGTTGTAGTTTTACTTTTCAGTATATATACATAAAGTCTCTTGATCATCCTAATTAGCATTTATCACGGACATTATGTACTGAGTAGCACGTGAATTTTGCCGTGCAAGGTGAGATGAAAGATGTGGGCACAAGGTGCCGTGTGTGTTAAATGTTTGAAAGATGTGATCTATGGTATGAGATTACGAGAATTAGGATTATTGGAGTCGTGTATTAGAATCGATTTGATTGGTTGAGTTGACATCGTTTTCCCTACTTGAGCACATTTACCCTTGTCGGTATCCCAACTATGTTGTTGTCTAATTACTTGGTTATTTTCGTCGTCGATCGTGTTTCCCTTATCGTTACTACTGTTTGTAATCTGATTTCTGTTTGTTATTGGCATTTCTTTAATATTCCTTTCTTGTTAGCTTTATGTCAAATCCTGCATTGGTTTAGATGTTCAGTGAGTGTCTTGACCTGCCTCGTCACTACTCTACCGAGGTTAGGCTTGACACTTACTGGGTACCACTGTGGTGTATTCATGCTACGCTTCTGTACATTTTTTATGCAGAGCCAGGTACTTCGGATCGAGTCGGTTTTGAGACTCATGCTTGGTGTGGCTGGAGACTTCATGGTACACCTACCGGGCGTTCGCAGGCTCCAAAGTCACCCTCTAATGTATTTATTTCCATTGTTTCCTTCTATTACGGAACAAGGATGTATTCATTATGTAAAATTTCTCCTAGAAAGGCTTATGACTTGTACTACTGGTTTTGAGATATTGTATTATACTGAGACTATTGGTTTATTCAGAATCTCTGGTTCATGTTCAATAGTTGTTTAGTAGAGTCTGTTATCTTTTCTGTATGTGTTAGACTTACCTAGTTTTAGAGACGGGGTGCCTTCACGACTCCTTCAGAGGGATTTTAGGTTGTGACAAGTTGGTATCAGAGCTCTAGGTTCATATGTGCTACGAGTCATAAGTAGGTTTAGTGACTCTTGCAGATCGGTACAGAGCGTCTGTATTTATCTTCGAGAGGCTCTGGAAACTATTAGGAAATTCCACCTCTCTTATTCGTTATCATGCGATATTGGTTCAACTTGAAGCACATATCTTATGTTCCTTTTGCATCCACTCGTGCATCATAGTGCGCACCCGATGTCAACTATGCGCCAACGGTTCGTGATGTTGTGGATGGGCTACGAGAGGGCCAGGGATGCTCAAACATTGTCTCAACGTGTCGTCCTGACTGAGGATGCGGAGGTATTGAGAGACTATTCAGTTGTTCACGCGGAAGTGCAGAGGGTTCTGGCATCTGGTTGATATGTACGAGCTTGGGAAGGTTTATTAGTTAACTAGTCGTCGCAATTATGGTAGGGTCACGAGGTGGATGTTGATTTAAGGATAGTTGGTGGTATTGGAGACTATGTGATTCACATGAGATTCCTACTCAGTGGAAGGTACATTTTATCATTCAAGGCACTGAAGGGAGCGAGCTTGAATGTCATGAGAATAGACGTGCGCTTAGTAGATGACTTGGAGTAACTTGTGATTGGTGTTGTATGAGCTGTGAAGGTTAGTTTTGAGGATCATCAGATATTGTTTTCTATAGCATCGCGCCAAGTGGGGGATTCCACTAGCGGCATTTATGTTGCAGAGTCAGGTGTTATGTCTTTTTTGGCCGGAGATGTGTATATATATGGTATTGGAAGGTTCCCCGAAATTTTCATATGATTAATATATGAGATCTTGCATGGGATGATGTTGGGGCTTGCGGTGTTTTTGCGTCATTAATGGATCTACATTTCAGTATCAAAGGAAGTCGCAGAAACAACCTCAAATTCACAGGAGGTCTATTCAGCGTGGGCATCTTGGTTTCGGCATTATGGGGTGCTTCAACGGAAATATGGTGGTTTATGAGCTTCTAGGCTACGTGGTTCTTGCTAGGATTTTCTACATTGGGTTTTGGTTAGGATCATTTTGTATCGACAGGGAGAAGTGTTACCCTATAGGGAAGACGACGATTATTCGAAGAAATGGGTCAGCTCTGTGGTGTTGGGTCAGCATAGCAATGGAAGTAATTGGTCCTTTTTGAATGGGAATTCTCTACCGGCATCTGTGGCAGTACTTTTGGGTTGGACAGTTTATGTGACTCGGTTGAATTGGGGAGATGCGGTCCTGGTGGCTTAGTTGCATGCGGGTGGGTCTCGTATAGTTCTTAATGGTGTTGGCCACAGCTTGAGACAGTTGCATGCTATGAGCATAAGGAATATGTTGTACATTATGGTTTTCTCCTGGATGAATATCAGAAGTTAATAGAATGTTGGCATAATTGGATATCATATGTGAAGAGCGTGCATTTCAGGAAGGCACCTTGTGTTATGGGTTGCAGATGTTTGGCTAGTGGTATGGTGATTATAGGGTTTTGAGTCTTCTGAGGTTCAGGTTTCGTTACGTGGATGAAAAATTTACATGGGTGATTCAGTAAGATGATGGGGTGTGAGTGATGTATAATCCATTCGAGTAGCATAGTTGATATCGGGTATGGAGACTATGGTATTCCTGAGGTTTTGGGGCTGGATGTCCTCATATGCAGACTATTTCTTGTTTGCAGATTGTGAAGAAATGTTGAGAATGGGATAACTAATGGCATAAATTGTCGGTAGGTTGCTATGGACTTGTGGAGGGATATTTATCTATTTGGGAATGATCATGATTTGGTTTGGGGGCTATTTGAAAGCCCAACGAGAATGTGTACTTTATATCGGATCAGGTTTGGTTACTCTTATGAAGTCGATATCATGGTTATGTTACCGGGCAGAATGGATATTATTTGTGTCCCTGGTCTATGTTATGTGCTACTCTTTTATGATGTGATGGGCTATGAGGTTGTATGATTATTCTTCACGCATGTTGTAATTCCATTCAGGCCTCATGGCGATGTGGGCAAGATGGCCCTCGTGATGTTGATTTCCTCATTGCACCTTAATTGTGCTTATTTTCCTCCATATTGTTCTATTTCTATTCATTTACCACAGTTATAGTTGTGCACTCTATTGTTCTTGATATCAGCATTCATGTGATCAGTGAACCCGAGCACTTTGGCTCGATGAGTATCCCGGTGTGGATTGATATATTTGGGTCCGGGCTGCACGCTGCAACGGATGTTATGTGAGATACTCTTCCTTGTGTTTATTTTGTGTTCCATTTCGCCTCTGTTGTATAAGTTGATGAAACGGTACTTTGTTATTCTATCTGTTGCTCTTGTTAAATAATCCTAGTACCTTATTTTTCTTCTATTTTGCTACATGCCTGGGTTATGACGCTTTTGTTGTACGGACCGTGTTATGTGAGAATCTGTGTGGTTCAGTGATGAGTTGTTAAATGGGCTGCTGGTATTGGCTGAGAAGAGGTTCTTAGACCTGAGATTTGCACTATCGTTCTGGGGTGAGGAGTGGTTGGAATGATGATGCTAATTCCGCTCAGATTTGGGCAATGGCTCTTAAGGGACGGGAGAACTTCTTGGCTTGTTGATTTCATGAGTGGTTGTAAGTTTCTGCATGTTTCTTGTATCTTGGTTAGTGTCGTGGAGGTCCAGAATAAGGTTTTATTCAATGTGAAGCATATTGCCGGCATCCAGATTGTTATTGGGCAGCTATGATGGTCAGAAGATATTACTACGGGCATTTGAGCTGTGTGGAACATCATGTGATTGTGCCCTGGATTGAAATTGTGCTCGATTCAGCTTGTTCAGGTTTGTACAGCGTGATGATGCGAGATTAAGATCCTATAATGAGTTTTAGATGTTGAGGATTGGGTTCTGTCTTGAGTTATGGACTAAGAGATGAAGTGAGGTCTTCAGTTAAGTTGCGTTATCAGGCCTACGTAGGTTGGGTGATGGGGAATCACCCTCGGGGTGTATGTATGGTGAGCTCATGCAGTGATTTGATAGCTCTGGAACGACTCCTGGCACGTTCGAGGACTAACATATGTTTAAGTGGGGGAGGATGTAACGACCCAACTAGTCGTTTTGAGCAATTGCGTCCAGCTCGGCAGTTTGAGGTCACGAGTAGCTTCACATAGTGTATTATGACTTGCGTGCATCATCGGTTCGGGTTTTTGAGAGTTTCCGAAAGGCCTTTTAGGAGTGACTTCATTTGAGAAGCTCGAAGGTGAAGGAAATTACCAAGGGTTTGACTTTTGAGTATTTGAATTTGGATCAGAGTTTCAATGGTTCCGGCAGGTCCAGATGGTGATTTTTGACTTGGGCGTATGCCCGGAATTTCATTTGGATGTTTCTAAAAGGTTTCGGCATCATTTGGCGGAAGTTGGCAATTTAAAGGTTTAAACTTTTCCTAAGTTTGACCATGGTTTGACTTTAAGGCTATCGGGTCTGGATTGTAGTTTCGGAACTTAGAGTAGGTCTGTTTCATCATTTGAAACTTGCCTGCAAAATTTGGTATCATTTGGAGTTGATTGATATGGTTCGGACGCTCAGTTGCGATTCTAGAAGTTCTTGAAGTTCATTGTGATTTTCATATGTTTTGGCATTTGATTCATGATTCTAGAGGTTATTTTGATGTTTTGATCGCTCGAGAGAGTTCATGTTATGTTTTCAGACTTGTGAGGGTGTTTGGTTTAGAGACCCTGGGGCTCTGATGAGTTTTGTATGCGTTTCAGAGTGTTGGATGAAGGTTCAGTTGTGCTGGTGTCTCTGTTCTCGCATTTGCGAGGTTTTCATCGCATTTGCGATGTCCGCATTTACAAGATCATTCTCGCATTTGCGACGATGGGCCAGGGCAGGGGAGTTTGCATTTGCGAACTATTTCATCGCATTTGCGATTAGGCAGCTCCGCATTTGTGACACAAGCAGCTGCTTTTGCGAAAACTCTGAGCTCGCATTTGCGAGTCTTATGTCGCATTTGCGACTTTGACAGAGCTGGTCAGCCTTCGCTTTTGCGATACTTTTGTCGCATTTGCGAGCATTGCATTTGCGATTCTGATGTCGCAAATGCGACATCTGAGGCTGGTATGTTGTGATTATATATTAGATTTAACATCAAATTCATGGGAATCTCAAGGAAAATTTAGGAAAATTTGTAAAATCTTTCAAAATGAAAAATGATGATTTGAAGGATGAATTGGTATCGGAACTTGATAATTTTGGTATGGTTTAACTCGTATCGGAATGGGTGTTCGGGTTTTATAAATTTTATCGGGTTCCGAGGTGCGGGCCCGGGGGTTGACTTTCGTTGACTTTTTGTAAATTTTATAAAGATCATAGCTTTGTTAATTGAAGTTGTTTTCTCTTGCATTGTTTGATGTATTTAAGTCATCTTTTGCTAGATTGATCCGAGCGGAGGTGAATTTGTAAGGGAAAAACTAAATTGAGTATTAATTTAGCCGAATTGAGGTAAGTGTCTTGCATAACTTTGTGTGGGGAAAACTACCCCTTAGGAATTGAGTTAATTGTGCTATCTTGTTATGTGAAAGTCGTGTACGCAAAGTGACGAGTGGGTACACGGTCTATATGTAGTATTTGACCGGTTTAGATTGCCTAGGGTCTTTCCATGCCTTTAATTAAATTGTCATAACATGTAGTATCTCGTTGTTAGTCTACTCTTACATGCTTTATCCGACGTTGTTAGCACCTAAATGTACTTCTTACTCGTTATTTGGCCTTATATTCCTTAGTTGAAGTTATTGCCTTCCTTATTGTCTTATTATCGCTTAATTGTTGAGTTTCTTCTATGTCTTTTACTTATCAGTTACCTGTCCTAATTATTGCAATTGCATACTGAGTTATCACGTACCTTACATGTCTGGTGATTTTTGTAAAGTTTTTTGTGTTCCTTCGTGTTCTATGTGGTTCCTTTGTTGTTGTGTACCGATACCCTTGATTGTAGAAATTCATGTAAATGGAGTAATTGAATTGTTGTTGTTGATTTAAATTATTGTCAGGGGGATTAGATTGCACGTCGCAACATGTGAAATTATTGTAAGGGGGATTGATTTAGCGCCTTGCCGTCATTTCTTGAGTTCTTTTTCCTAATACTATTATTCTAGTAAACTGACTTTCTAGGTGAATTTACTACATCGAGTTATTGCCTCCCATCCTTCTGAGTTGTTAGTAATATAATGATTTTAGATAAATAAAAAAATTAATATCATGCTTCCTTGTGTGACTTTTAAGTTAAAACCCGTCGTTTATTTCGATACTTACCATTTTCTACTAGTTGTCATATTTTGCTTCAATTGATTTCTCCACTTAATCTCCTTGGCATGTCTGAGGGTTTTTTTTATTTTACTTAAAAAGGAATCGTTGTTATATTGTAATTCAATAAAATCTATATTAAATTCAATAACTTATCTGATGTTGTATTTATTTGAAAAAGGTTATTTTCATTACCCAAATGATTTCCAAAATAAACTCATTTTTCTCATTGATTTCCTACTTGGTTCAGAAGTTGTAGTTTTACTTTTCGATATATGTACATAAAGTCTCTTGAACATCCTAATTAGCATTTATCACGAATATTATGTACTGAGTAGTACGTGGATTTTGCTATGCAAGGTGAGATGGAAAGATGTGGTCACAAGGTGCCGTGTGTGTTAAAGGTTTGAAAGATGTGACCTATGGTACGAGATTACGAGAATTCGGATTACTGGAGTCGTGTATTAGAAATGATTTTACCGGTTGAGTAGACAATGTTTTCCCTACTTGAGCACATTTACCCTTGTCTATATCCCAATTATGTTGTTGTCTAATTACTTGGTTATTTCTCGTTGCCGGATGTGTTTCCCTTATCGTTACTACTATTTGTAATCAAATTTATGTTTGCTATTGACATTTCCTTAATATTCCTTTCTTGTTAGCTTTATGTCATATCCTGCACAAGTTTAGATGTTCAGTGAGTGTCTTGACCTGGCCTCGTCACTACTCTTCCGAGGTTAGGCTCTATACATACTGGATACCACCGTGGTGTACTCATGCTATTCTTCTGCACATTTTTTTGTGCAAAGCCAGGTACTTCGGATCGAGTCGGTTTTGAGACTCATGCTTGGTGTGGCTGGAGACTTCAAGGTACTCCATTCGGGTGTTCGTAGGCTCCGAAGTCACCCTCTAATATATTTATTTCCATTGTTTCCTTCTATTCCGGAACAGTGATGTATTCATTATGAAAAATTTCTCCTAGAAAGGCTTATGACTTGTACTACAGGTTTTGGAATATTGTATCATACTGAGACTGTTGGTTTATTCAGAATTTCCGTTTAATGTTCAATAGTTGTTTAGTAGAGTCTGTTATCTTTTCGGTATGTGTTAAGCTTACCTAGTTTTAGAGACTAGGTGCCATCACGACTCCTTCGGAGGGATTTTGGGTCGTGACACCGGGGGATTTTTGCAAGCTGCTTATTTGTTGCGAAGCTCAAAATTTTCTTCTTGAAGTAAGTTGTTCTCCACCAGATATCCTTCAAGATTCCCAGTATTTCCTTTCATTTCTCAACTTGTTATATTCTTCAAGTTGGATCTGCCAATCTTTCTTCTCATGTATCAACTTGCTATACTTCAAGTTGGATCTCCTGCAATTCATCGCATTTATCGCAATATGTAATAGGAGTAGGACATACCTTGTCAGTTTCTCCCATTGCCATGAAACATAGGTTCTACATTCTTTCGTGATTGTTTTCTTTAACAAATTCATCTTTGTCGCTTTTGAGATCACAATCCATAATAGCATTAAGGCACACCTCGTCAGTTTCTCCTCTTTCATTCGAGAGATAGGCTTGTCAATTCTTCTTGATCATCTTCGTCGCTCCAAGTTGAGATTCTATAATTTTTTTCCTTGAGGTTAGGACATTTTAATTTCATATGTCCAGGTTTACCACATTTATAGCAGCATATGTTCTCTTGTTGTTGAACCTCATTCTTGTTATTCTTTTGATGATTCTGGATGGATTGAGATTTTCTATTTTGTTTCTTTCCATTCTTATTTTTTCTCGTCCTGGGTATTACGGTCAAGTCTTTCCGATCTTTACCATTTTTCAGATTCTTCAAGATTTAACTTGGATTCAATTTTCTTAAGTTTGTTGGTGTCCCCATAGATATTTTCCAATATGTCTCATATAACTTTAGTAGTCTCACAGGTGGATATTTTCTTATATTCTCTTCACTAATCACACAATAGAGCATGTTGATTTCTCTAGCATTTGTTTGCATAATATCCAATTGTTCTTTTGTGTAGTCAAATATGGATGCCCTTTTTACAATCTTCATTCCATCACTGTTGTTTGGAATAAGCCTTGGTCCATTCAGAATAACTAGCCAAACTCGATAATCGATTGATTGAACATAAACCTTCATTCTTTCTTTCCAATGGCGATAGTATTGACTATTGAAGTGCGGTGGCCTTCTTGTTGAGTATCCCTCTTGAAGTACGATTCCAGTACTTTGATGACCTGCCATGGATCTTTCTCACTTGTTGTTAAGCAAAAAAATAAAGATGTGAGACCTGCTCTGATACCAATTGAAAGTACAAGAGGGGGGAGGGGTGAATTGAAGCCTTTTTAAATTTCTAGTCGACTACCCTTCAGACCTAGTGGACTAATATGGAGATAGTCTGCGCCTAACATTTCACTTGCTAGGCAAGCAACGTTAGAGGATCTTAAGCCAATTTTAATCAATTACGATAAGTAAAAACAATTAAGCCAAACTGAAATTAATACTGAGTACGAAATAACATAAACATCTTTAATATCTAATTACAACCCGGATCTGGAGTCACAATTCATGAGCTTCTAGAGTTTCTACACAGGGTTTGAAATAAATACAAATGTCTTGAACGAAAAAGAACAGTAAACTAGGGGAAATGGAAGGGGACTTCAAGGTCTGCGGACGCCAGCAGAACTACCTCGAGTCTCCAAAATCAAATCCAAGCTGAAACGCTCACGGGCAACTGGGACCAATACCAGAAGTGCAGAGTGTAGTATGAGTACAACCGACCCAATGTACTCCGTAAGTGTCGAGCCTGACCTCGACGAGGTTATGACAAGACATCACGTAGAAATAAACTTGTGCAGATAACAATATATGTAAAACACACTAACAAGTAAAAGCTAAACATGTGATTTTTGGGAGGGGACATGCGAAAAGGGGGGTACAAGATACGATAAATACTACAGGGAATGATAACAAGAAACAGTCAATAAGCCTTTAACCAACAAGATGAAAAAATCATAATGAACAATACTGCACGGCATCACCCTTCATGATTTTACTCTCAACCTTACTATGAAACAAGAATATCGGCACGGCATCACACTTCGTGCTTTTACTCTCAACCTCACTGTGAAACAATAATATCGACACGACATCACCCTTCGTGATTTTACTCTCAACCTCACTGTGAAACAATAATAACTGCACAACATACTTCGTGATTTTACTCTCACCTTCATCATAATCAATAGATGCGGCACGGCATCACCCTTCGTGCATTAACAGTCTCCCTTACCATATAACAGTGAGCATAAATAAAAAGGGAGACAGAATAAGCAAGAACATGCCTCACATCAACAATATTTTCACAATACCATCCTCAACTTCAGAAAAACAATACTCAAATCTCTCAAATAGCTCATAAATGCGAAGAGAACGATAAATTTAATAATTAACCAGACTAGCATGGATATCATGATCAAAGAAAGAAATAAATTGCAAGAAAACAAGTTCCACTGCATGCTTTGACCCAACAACAACACATAAGTACTCGTCACCATACATACGTAGTATTAAACATCTAAACATGAAGAAAATAGGTAAACAAGTCCTAATCCCTCAAGTCAAGGTTAACCACGACATTTACTTCGCTCCAAAGACCAATTCAAAGCTCTACGGGGACTTTCCTCTAGAATCCGCCTCCAAACCACTCGTATCTAACTACAATTGACTCAATAATATCAAATATTGCTAAAGGAATCAATTACAATGCATACATTTAGAATTTCCAAACGTTCCTCCATAAAGTCAAAAATCGACCCCGGGCCCGCTTGGTCAAAACCCGAGGTTCGGACCAAAATTCATTTATCCATTCACCCCCGAGCCCGATTATATAATTTTTTCGAAATCCGACCTCAATTTGAGGTCTAAATTCTAATTTTACAAAAATTCATAATTCTACTCAAACCCCCAATTTTCACCATGAAAATCATAGATTTAGGTTGAGAACTTATAAAATGTAATGGGTAATTGAAAGAAAAAAGGTTAAAATCATTTACCAACAAATTAGGTAAGAAAAACTCTTGGGAAAATCGCCTCTAGGGATTTCTAGTTTGAAATTTTGAAAGAATGGCAAAATCTCGTAGCTGGTTCTGTTTTTAACCACCGAGCGTCAGGTATTCATCGCGTTCGCGTGAAACCTGACGGTTCACAAAGAGCAAAGCCTCAGTGGTTTATGCGATCGCGAGTTGATCTACGTGTTCGCGTAGTCTTAGCCCCCTAGCATCCGCGTTCGCGATCCATGCAACGCGTTCGCATAAAACAACGGTCAAGTCCCAGCCCATCCCATCCAAAGCTACCCGTTCGCGTGGGTGTGGACGTGTTCGCGAAGGGTAGTCCCCCCGTTGCTCCACGTTCGCGTCCTCAGCCTCACGTTCGCGTAGAAAAAAACCATGCCAGCCTAGATTCCCCTTCGCGATTGCGAAGCACAACACCAGATGACAGCTGAAGCTTAAAAAACCCAGATTTTTCTAAGTTCAAATGGTCTGTAGGCTATCCGAAACTAACCCGAGCCCTCGGGGATCCAACCCAAACATGCACACAAGTCTAAAAATATCATACGGACTTTCTCATGCAATTTAAACACCAAAATAATGTCTAGAACTGCGAATCGGACACCAAACCAAATAAAATTTTCAAGAAAACTTTAGAACTTCTATTTCAACAATCGGACATCCGAATCACGTTAAACCAACTCCGTTTCTCACCAAATTTGATAGACACGACATAAATATAGCAATGAACCTGTACCGGGTACCGGGACCAAAATACGGATCCGGTATCAACAAATTCAAACATAGGACAATTCTTTAAAATTCATAAACCTTTAAACTTTCAATTTTCGATAAAAATCAATAACTCGAGCTAGGGATATCCGAATTCGATTATGGGCATAGGACCAGGTCACAAATCACGATACGGACCCACCAGGACCGTCAAAATACGGACCCGGGTCCGTTTATTTAAAATATTGACCAAAGTCAACTCAAATAAATTTTTAAGGTAAAATTTCATATTTTATCAGTTTTAACGTAAAAACCTTCCGAAAAAATATCCGAACTACGCACACAAATCGAGGAAGGCTTAAAGAAGCTATTGGAGGCTTTGAAACACAGAATTAGGTTCTAAAATCCTAGATGACATATTGGGTCATCACAAGTCTCAACAAACGGTACTTGCTTATGATAAAATATGAAAGCAGTAAGGTAAATGACACCAGGGATTTTATATTGGTTCAGAACCAATATGGTATCCCGCTCCTGTCTTATTGGGTTGCAATATTATCTCTTGATCTCTTTGTAATATGAGTTGAGTACAGCTTGTGTGATTTTCAACATTCACCACCAACATTTACATGGTTGGTTTCAACTCGCTCACCAACAACGAACAAAGGTTGGTTTTCACTCGATCACCAATAACGACCCTTTGGTTTTCACTCGCTCACCAAAGAAACAAACAATGACACAACCTCTCAGGACACACTGCCTCTCCAATATTTTTTTCTCTCTTCTCTCTTTTGTGTACATAGTAAATCTACTAAAAGTGAATTAAAATGCTTGTTAAGAGTAGAATAACGAACTTGTAGTTGGGTAGACAATTGTATAGAAAGTTGCGTGAGTTTGCTGTTGTAAGTGCTTTCTCTTTTATACTTGGTCATTGAATATTCTAGCTGTTGCAGCGGTCTTCTAATTTTGGAAAAGTATTTCCTTTGCTGCTGCTCCAACTTTTCTTTACTGCTTCTTGCTCTTTTGAATATGATCTCGATCCTTGTCTCGATTAAGACTGATGTTGAAAGAGTAATTACTCTTTCCTTTGAGTACAAATGAATATCCGTTAAAGAAATCTTTACATAATGCAAGCCATTTGATCTCACATAGATTTGAGATCTTTTCCTTTACAATTTCAAAAATCAAGGCCATATTATTTAATGCCTTTTGTATAAAAGATTCTTTCCATGTAAGCTATCAAGTCTTCATATGTAAATATATACGTGCACGTGACTACTGTAACGCATATTACAACTGCCTTTATATTCTTGGTACTTTCTTTAATAGCCTTGTGTAAGAATCTTCTTGATAAAATTATTTTCCTCAGATAATAAATAATTTTCCTTGAACAAAGATATTTCTTTGATAGCCTTGAACTCTGTAGTATCAATCCTTGTATAGTTTCTTTCTATTTGAGCGCCCAAAATATATTCTTCAGCGTCTCATATTTCCATAACTCTTGCCGCCTTTTCTTGTAGATAACCCATAGGACTAGTCTTCTAACTGTAGCTCCTCATTATGAAATAATCTTGGATAATCCTTCTTTATTCATTGATGAACTTGGACCTTTTCATGTGCACTACATGAATTTGGCATTCCCTTAATTTAAGGGTAATTTTCCTTCAAATTAGGTACTGGAAGGTTTTCCAAGTCTTCTTTGGCCTTGCTATTAATTTCCTCCGTAGTGTATATATGGTGATGTCTTGTATCACTGGTAAATATTCTCCATCCTTTTGTAGCACATTTCCTTATTGAAATATTCCATGTTATCTCGTTAAATCATCTGATTTCTTTCCTTTTATTTTTCTTGTACCAATCTTCTAAAGATCTTCTATAAATCTTTTCCATATCTTCTTTGATACATTTTGAAACTTTCTTCCAGCAAGATAAATCATCCCAATAAATTGCAGTAATATCCTCCATAAAAGTAGTATGCATTGTAGATATTTTCTTTCTCAACTTTGTAGTAATCACCATCATTCTTCCATATGTTTTCCATAATAAGCCTGTACCAATAAAATAATTTTACCATAAGTAAATGTTCTTTGATTAAACCTTAGGTTGGTTTGGTATTTTCAAAATTAGTGTATGAAACCTTGGGGTTAACAAAAATGTGAGATTAAACTTACTCTTAAGACTAAGCTTCTTCCAAACTAATTGAACTAAGGTCCTCCTCTAGGATGAATGAGCTTATATATTAAGTTTTAAAAAATTAAATAATATCAAAACTGCCCTCAAACTTTAGGCAAATTTGGGCCAAATTTTGCCTCTTTCTCCTTTTGTTGTAACCAAGATTTGCATCAAGTTGTGCGCCCTAGACTCCAGTATTGGTTTGCCATCTTCCAATATTGTCACAACTCACAAACACATTAAAGTGTTTATAAAGCATGTCGATAAGGTTGTTTGGTAAGAGGTATTGGAAAAAATAATGCAAGCATTAGTTCTACGCATTACTAATACTTTATTTGGTACCCTTGCATTATTAATACACTTTATTTCACACTATTCTTATATACCCTACCAAACGACTGGTAAGGCTTTTAACTCATCTGTCAGAGTTGACACTAGTAGTAGGCGCTAGGACTCGAAACACGTGATCCAAATCTCCAAATTATAATCCTTGGGGCATTTGCATCTATACCCATTTTTTGTGTCACGTTTTAACTTGTGCCCGCTTTGCAAAAAAATTGCAAGTGTACCCGTTTTTTCGCATAACTTCAGCATACGGGGCTGAAGCAGCAAAGGCAATCACGCAAAACTTCAGCATTCTAGTAGACGATCCTGAAGTAGCAAGTGTGCTGAAGTTTTTGTTTGTAATTGATGAACTTGAGCATAGTAGCTGAAGTTTTGTTCTCTATTTGCTCAAGTTTTTGTTTAACTTGTGCACGTCTTAACGCAAAGCTTTTGTTTGTAATTGCTGAAGTTTTTGTTTTGTAACTGGCGAACTTCAACTCTAGAGCTGAAGTTTTTGTTTTCGTAACTGGCGAGTTTTTGTTTTGTAACTGGCGAACTTCAGCTCTAGAGTTGAAGTTGCTGAAGTTTTGTTCTCTATTTGATGAAGTTTTTGTTTAACTTGTGCACATCTTAACGCAAAGCTTTTGTTTGTAATTGCTGAAGCTTTTATTTTTGTAACTGGAGAGCTGAAGTTTTTGTTTTGTAACTAGCGAACTTCAGCTCTGATAAACATATTTATGGCAATCATCCCATGAACTGAAGTTCCATAACAGCACCAACAACAGCAGAAGAAAGAAGAAGAAGAAGAAGAAGAAAACAAATGAGGAGAAGGAGGAGGAGAAAGGGGGCTGAAGTTATTTAAAAAGTGGGTACAAGTTAAAAGTTTAAAAAAAAAAAAGTATAAGTTAAATGGTGACGACTAAATAGGACGTCCCGTGCAATTTTTTATTAATTTGGCCATCAGTTTTCTCCTTAGAAACTTTATACTAACAAATTTCATCAAGATGGGCCCTTTAATTAATTTCGGTTGAATTTTAGATTTTTTTTTCTTTGCTTTAGTTTTTGGGGATGATTTTTTTATTTAATAATTTAACAATGAATCTGTTGCTACTGAGTTTTTTATTTATAATTTAATTTTCTTTTCTACGACGAATTCAACTTAGCGTAAAGAAAGAGGCCTTGAAGTTATCAAAATCACGATAAATGTACTTAACTAAAATATTGTTGGTTCATTTTTCATTGCGAAATAAATTGAGGTCTAATTTCCTTACTAGTGTGTACTATAAAATTTTAAATTTTGCATCTATTAGGTCTATAGTGATGTTTAAATATTATAAATACCTATCTCCAACAAAGCAAAAAAAATAATAAAGACATTTAGGGAATGTGTTGGATTAAGAAAATTTAGGTTTATTTTTCATCTCGAAATGAATTTATATCCAATTTTCGTGTTAATATTTTCCTTGTTAATATGTATCTCAACGTTTTATTACAAATTCTTCTTACTTAGTTTTATCTTAGATTTTTATTTTTATACATAAAAATGTAAAATAAAATACAAAAATCTCTTAGAATCATTTCTACTATTTAAATTGTGAAAGATTATGTTGAACCAGTAATGCGTAAATATTACCTTCTATACAACAAAGAAAAGAAAAAATATACATTGATTCTCTATTGGAACAAGGGCAGTTCGAAACCGAACCAAAATCGTTAATCAAACTTAATCAATGGTTTATTGGTATCAGATTATTAGGATAATGGATGGTGAACGGATTGAGATTTTATAGTTAACGACTTAATGATTAGGGGCAGGTTACTCAATTTTTTTATTGAGTAAACCGTTAACTCGTTATGAATTTTTATATTTACATTTTTACCCCTATCTATATAAAGTACTATTGAAACTCTAAATGGCTAAATCCCTAATTTCTATTTTCTAATTCTCAATTGTGTGCAGTCACTAGAGGCAGAGAAGTCGTCAGTCTCGTGTTTTTCTTGAATTGAAAACTGAGAAGTCCAAAAATCGAAATCTGAATGATTAATACGTGTATACATGTATGAGTAGTCTTGACATTATTAAAAAATTAGTTAATACGTGTATGACAGTATGAGTAGTCTTGAAGACTCTTCATTATCGTTTGGTTAGATCTTAGATGGTATTAAAATTTTGGTATATTGATTTGAAACTGTTTGGTATTGATTGAATGATTGTTTAAATTTTTTTTATATTTGATTAGCCGATAAGGCGCACGATAACCGCACAATAGTTGTTAATCAGATACCAATCCGCGTGTTATTTTATTTGATGGTTAGCAGATTATTATATTTATAACCCGATAATTGAAAATCAATCTCATTAAACAAAAAAACAAAAACAAATCGAGAGTGGGTCAACACAAGAACCCATTTTTCAGAACATGGGGCCATCACAGCCGCAATGGTTAAATTAGTCTTATTAGCAAAGACGAGCCAGAAATTCCATCTCTCTTTCACCTTTACCCATCAACACGTCTTCACAATTCCAAAACTCACTTCCAATTCATCACTTTCTGTGTACACGATTGATTCTATAATCCAACGTTGAACATAGCTACCAAAAAATGGGGGTCGATTACTATAATATACTCAAGGTTAATCGCAATGCCAGTGAAGAAGATTTGCGTAAAGCGTACCGCCGGTTGGCGATGATCTGGCACCCCGACAAGAACCTCGGCACCAACAAGTACGAAGCAGAGGCAAAATTCAAGCAAATCTCCGAAGCTTACGACGTTCTAAGCGACCCACAAAAGCGTCAGATCTACGATCTCTACGGCGAGGAGGCGTTGAAATCGGGTCAAGTCCCACCACCTCCGCGAGGCGGACCCAACAACATGCGAAATCCCCATCCTAACCCTACATTCCGCTTTAATCCTCGAGACGCCGATGATATTTATGCCGAATTGTTCGGGTCCTCGTCGTCGGAGAACAATGGGCGGTCGAGGAAGTCTAGGGATGCGTTTTTTAGGAGTACGACGAATGGTGGTGCCGAATTTTCCGGTGCTGGAGCTGGGAACTCCGGCATCGGTGGAGGGTTGAGAAAGGCGGCGCCGGTGGAGAATGCGTTATTGTGTAGTTTGGAGGATTTGTATAAAGGGGCTAAGAAAAAAATGAAGATTTCTAGAACTGTTCTAGATGCTTCCGGGTATGTTTAATTATAAAAATTTTAGGTTATTTCCCTTCTTTTAATTGCAAGATTAGATTTTTCTGCTGTTAGAACTTCAAAACAACATTTTTATAGTTAAATGAGATTTGTGTGTGCATAATTGTAAGCTGAAGTTTCTTTTTCATGCCTAGTTTGTTGGTTATTCTCCGGAGGTGTTGATGTGCATTGGTGAGATTAAGTACTTTTTTGAATGCGGGATAAAAATGTCAGATTCATAGTGCATTCATATATTTATACAGTGGAGCATGTACTTGCTTAGGGAGCATAACTGCCTTGTTTGAGTTGAGTTAAGAAGATGATTGGTTGTGTCTTCTGAAGTTGTTAGTTGGAAATTGGTGTATTTAGCACCAATCACACTTGCAATAGAATGTGTGTGTTATCTGGGAGGTTCCAAGAATGATTCTTAGATCAAGAAAAGGTTCATTTCCAAGCAGTGATGCTTAGGTCTAGGATTAACTATAAATGCATGAATATAAAGTACTCTACCCATTTAAGCACCAAATGTTTGGTACCTATATATTAAGGTTTTCTTATCTTACTTTCCTCCCCCCTTCCTTTCTTTTTGGGATAAGTAATCTTTGTATCATCAGTCATAGCATCACGCAGGTGCACATAACAATGTAAAACAGCAAGGGATTCAGCATACTAAGACTATGAAATCCAACATAATGTCAAAGTTATATACATTTCTCTATTGCTGCTTTGTTTCAAAGCATATTCTGTTTCTCTACAACCAAGTGTTCCGGATATAACAGGAATTGTGAATATTCTGTGATGCTTCTAACTGTCACTCCAAGCCTCAGAATTTCTCCTTCATAGTTTTGGGCATAACCAACTGTGCTTCAAAGAAGTTGCGGAGTGGACTCCAGACACCATATCTACCATATGTAGTTGCAATGCATGAAAAATGATTGGGGGATTTTAGAGCATTTTCAAACAAGTAATGCCTGCTGGATACCACACACCGTATAGGGGTGGGGTGGATGAAGTGGAGGTTAGCTTCTGGAGTCCTGTGTGACAAGAGAGTGCCACTGATACTCAAAGGTAAGTTTTATAGAGCGGTGGTTAGATCGGTCATGACGTATGGGGCTTAGTGTTGGCCTGTTAAGAACTCACATATCCCGGAGATGAAAGTTGCAGAAATGAGGATTTTGAGGTTGATGTGCGGGCACACTAGGATGGATAAGATTAGGAATGATGTTATTCAGGAGAAGGTGGGCGTGACTCTTATTGATGACAAGATGCGGGAAGCGAGACTCAGATAGTTCGGGCACGTATAGAGGAGAAGCCCAGATGCTCCGGTAAGGAGGTGTGAGCTACTGGTTCTGGAAGGCACGAGAAGAGGTAGAGAGAAGTCTAAGAAGTATTAGGGAGAGGTGATCAGGCAGGATATGGCGAGACTTCAAATTTTCGAGGACATGGCCCTTGATAGTAAGCTGTGGAGGACGAGTATAAGGGTTGTAGGTTAGGAGCTAGTTGAGTCTATTTCTACTTCGTACCTAAGTGGGGCTAGTCTGATAGGATTTTTGTCTTAGACTGCTGGTGGCTAATATGGTGTCTCACTACTCTTTCGTTTTCATAGGGTCTTTTTATTGGCTATCGCTTTTGCGTTTCATCTATTTTCTGGTCTTTATGATGCTGTTAATATTCATATGGTCTCTGTTGGTGATGCTGATATTGTCTCTTTTCGTCTTCTTGAGGGTCTTTCGGAAATAACCTCTCTACCCCTCGGGGTAGGTGTAAGGTTTGCGTACACACTACCCTCTCCCGACCTCAATAGTGGGATTTTACTGGGTCGTTGTTGTTGTAATGCCTGTTGGATAACATGTATGCACTTTTTTGAAGGTCAGACTTGTCAGACATGCATCTCTTGCACTCACATTCCGAGGCAAGCTACTTTGGGATGGCTTTTGATATCCAAATCATTCTCCAAACCCACTGGTTAATTCATATGTGCTAATCTACAGATTGTCGTAGGATTTCACATACTCTTCCCTGTCTGGTTATATTCGTATGTGCTAATCTACAGATTGTTGTAGGATTTCACATACTCTTCCCTGTCTGGTTATTTTCCAAACTAATATTTCTTCTCATGTGATATCCCATTCTTCCAGCCTTTTAACCATTGTTGTCACTCTTTCCTTCTCTCAATCATGAAATTTGGCCTTTTCTTTTTGTCGATAAAGTAAGGTAATTTATTAAAGCAAGTACCAAGAGGGTACTGCAAACATACCACAACAAAGTTACAAAGGCTATCTCAGCACTAGCCACAAAGAGTCCAGGAACTCAAAAAGTTGATTCATATCGTCTAGCCTGGTTTCTTTGCCCCATATATATAAGTTATATATACAGCAGTTTCTTACAAAAGTTACATGTTGCTTTCCCCCCTCAAAACATCTGTTTTTTTATAAGGCCCCCTCAAAACATCTTTTATTCCTTTCGAGCCAAATAGTCCTCATGATGCATAATGGAACTTTCTTCCAAATCTTCTCAAAACTGCCGCCAGTGTTCTGAACTTTCCAGCATTTGAGTAAGCCTTTCTCATCCTCTAGAATTATCCATCGAATACCAAAGACATTGAAAAACAAAGTCTAAATCTGCCAGCTGCTTTCACAATGCAGTAGTAGTCAATTAGTAGATTCCTTTGATCTTACACAAAGGAAACATCTGCTACATATTGCAAAACTTCTTCTCTGCAGAGATGCAGTCTTCTCTCTCTAGTTGTTCAATAGTCCTGTGCTAACTTCACTCAACACCTGAACCACCGAGAAGTTCTCCTCCTCTTTCTCTTCCTTCCTAGGTGCAACCTCATAACCATCCTCCACTATTTCTTCAAAGCCAACCATGCGATCCCATTTTTTGTCCCCTCTCTCATATGTTTCTATCCTTTTTTAGCAACTGTTGTTTTTGATGATGAACAAGTAACTTATATCAACGTTAGGAAGAAGATAGAACTTAGAAGTAGTCTCTCCAAAGCTGAAGTTCATTCAAATCACGGAATGGAAAAATCTCTATATAGTTGGTCATACAATTTTCTAGATTAAAAAAAAAAGCCGAGGACAAAGGACATATGGTGTGAGTGTATTGAAAGAAAGCAAACGAGTTTTAGTAGTATGCTTATAGGGCCATGATGGTTCTGGTTTTGCCAAATCTTCTACTAGCATCCAATAGACCAGAGGAGGTCAGCAATAATGGAGTAAAGGTTCAATTATATGGCTATCTCTCATTCTAAAGCTTTAACAGGTACCAATAGATTGTTGTTATGTATTGGAGACAGAGGAGGAACTTCCTAATCTTAAGTCTTAATGAACTTCTCTGTCAATACTGATCATTGGTCACAAAGTAAATTTGGAGGCTGTATGGAAAGAAAGGAACAAAAGATATTTCGGATTAATAAAATTTACCTCTTCCCGCAATCTATTTGGGAGGTATGTACAAAAGGAACCCTCCCAAGAACCCCCCTCCAGCTCAACCTTTCCTTGCAGAAGCTATTTGAAGTTGTGAAATTATTGCAAGGGCATGCTGAGATGTTGCTTTAAGAAAGGGTGCCATCACGTATTTAATCTGTTGATGATTGAAGAATGTTCCCTTATCTTTGGAGTGGATTTCCTTATGTTGTTAAGAAATCTATGTCGGTCACATCATACCCCTAACCCCCTTCTTCTTTTAAGATTTTCTCATGGGCCCAACATTCTCGGAAATCTTCTGTACAAGTCTTCTAACTCAATAATAATTATTTTTGCTTGAACATCCATCTATCACTAAAGCTAACGAAATCAAACTCAGAGATCAGTAACTGAAGAATCAAGTTGATAGGAAGCCCCAATAAACATGGGTCAGACTTCTGGGAGTTCCTATCCACCTCTCTTCTTTTAAACTCTTCCATTAATTCCCACATCAAAAGGATAGGGAACTCTTGAAATGGGCTAGGTTGCATATCTAATCGCCACATCAAAAAATTCATAAATGTTGAGATTAAAGTTGGCGAGAAAGTGCTGCCTACTCTGATTTGGGTGAATCAACATTTATCCCCGATTTGAATTTGTTGCTCACATTAGCTTAGAAACCCGTTCCGATGCTGATGATGTAACATTTTTACTTGAGCCAAAGAAAAGCTTGGGTAATGAGAGGTTATACGATCCAATCAGGCGGTGGCGTGTATGCTCGACGCGTGTTGCATTTTTTTTATGAAGTAAAGTAATTCATTATTGGGCATCAAGCAGATGCAAAGCAATACAAAAAGTAAATTGGCTCGACACGTGTTTCATTCAAAAGATTCAAATTCTGAATCTTTTGAGTTTCATGCCATAGCCCATAATTCATTCCATACTTCTTCCACGGGCTTGGCTTTAAATTTGGCCCAGCTCTCCAGTTAATTCTTCAAGCCCTCTCTCATGTTGCTCTCAATTCTCATGACATGGCCCATTGGGATACATCAAAAGCAGCCCACCAGCCTTTTGACTAGCCATAGGTTGAAAGAGGAGTTTAGAATTACACATTTTAGGGTTTTATACTTCGACAAGTAGCAAGCCTCCAATTCTGTTGTTACTGTTTAGGCCATGTAGAAGAGTTTCTGAGAGTGATTGAAGACTGTTGCGAACAAAGCTCCTGCTCTAAGTGGTTATTCAATGGGTTTCTATTTGAAATCTTGGTTAGTGGTTGAATTGGAACCAATTCTTGCTAAAATCACTTGCATATGCATGAGCATCTTGGAAGGAGTTTCAATGCATCCATGGGTTGAAAGAGGAGTTTAGAATTAAAAAAAGGAGTTTAGAATCAGACATTTTAGGATTCTATACTTCGAGAAGTAGCAAGCCTCCAATTCCATTGTTACTGTTTAGGCCATGTAGAAGACTTTTTGAGAGTTGCGAATAAAGCTCCTGATAACAGTGGTTATTCAATGGGTTTCTATTTGAAATCTTGGTCAGTGGTTGAATAGGAACCAATTCTTGCTATAAATCACTTGCATATGCATGAGCATCTCGGAAGGAGTTTCAATGCATCCTATAGTGCTTTGGTTCCTAAGAAAAGCGAGACAAGGAGCTTACAAATTACATGCCTATTAGTCTTGTTGGTTGTTCCTGTGAGATGTTTCTATCCGCTCAAAGCTGCTTACGGAAGGGTTGAAAGGTGTGATTGGCAAATTGGTCGTAAATTCATTATACTTTTTCAGTAAAAGTAACTGATACAACCATCCTTATAAATGCATGGTCGTTCCTATGTAATCATCATATTTGAGCTTTCTTGGCCTTACATTTGTCTAGTATAGATGCCCGAAGTGATTAGCAGCGACTTTTTCATGCTCGATGCTTGACGTCTTATTGTTCTATAGTCCTGACCATCTCCAGTGTTGTCAAAGGCGCGCTTAAAGCGCGCTTAAGCCCTAGACCGGGGATTGAGTGTTTTGCCTCGCTTAGCGGGTGTTTCAGTATTGTTATCAAGGCTCTAAGACCTACTTCTCCTTACCAATGAGCGTAATCCTGAAGAGGTAAACCTAAACAATTAATATTTCACTTTATCGTAAAAAAAAATTCAATTCCTTTATCCATGTATTTGTTATTCATACTTATTGGACTACACATACATTTTTGTACTTTTTTCCATTTGCGCCTTTCTTCATTAAAGCCCACTGTTTATTTGCGCTTCGCGCTTAAAGCCCTGATGTACCTTAGTGTGCACCTCGACTACTGGTGGGAGGTAGTAGGTATCCCGTGGAATTAGTCGAGGTGCGCACAAGCTGGCCTGGACACCAAGGTTAAAGAGTTCAACTCTAGCGTTGTGTCACACACGCCTCCATAACTTTACCTCAAAAAATACTTTGCAGCAAGTGGAAGAACTTTAGTCCTTGACGCAATTTTGCACTGAGGTAATATGTTACTTTCATCATCTTTATAATAAAAATATTACTTTCCTCAAATACATTCACTATTCACATAATTCCGAAATGATCGCACATTTATCGAGATCAATCCTGCAAAGCAAATTAGTGTATCGTGTTTCTATTATACCTCAATTTGCAGTGTCGTTAAAGGTTCAGTTGAACTTAGATGAATCCCTTTTCGTCTCGTTTAGGTGGTGGTTTAGTTCTACCACCAAGGTTCTAAACATGTACCTCGTCGCCCATGAGCTATGTTTTTAAGCAGGCATTTGGCAAACTGGTATACTCCTATTTAACGAAACATGGTGAATGGTAGTAGGAATAAGAAGAACTTCACTACTGTAAGAAGACTATTCCATAGCTTCTGTCAATACTTTTGTCCAAGTAATTACATATATATTTTTTTAGTTTTTCTTTGTTGGCCCATTTCTTGACTAAAGCCTATGCTTTGATTATATTTTGCACTTAAAGTCCCAGCAGACTTTGGTGCTTTTCTATGCTTTTCGCGTTTGGGAACTCTGTCAACTTGTGATTTTGTTCTTTCTTTGGTCTGGTTCAGAATTAGAGGCATGTTGGTTTTCTTGTGGTTACGACCCATGAGAGAAAGACCTCTTTATTTGCAACATCTTTGTGAAAGTATTTTGTTTTCTAAATTTCATTGTTCGCATTTCAATTTTTGTTTATAATTTTCATACACGCATTCTCTTTCTGTCTTCATCTGTTCTTCTTTGGATTTCTCTTAGTCGGACTCTCTCTTTATGAGCACACATGGAACTGTTTTGCAGTGGCTGTCATCATTGGCAGTTTGTATAAAGAAAATCTCGTAAAAACATTAGAATATCTCTTGGATGTTTTAGAACTGTTTACAGAACTGAGCAGTCTAGATTTTGACATTTTTGTAAGATGCCAATACTTTTGAAACTTTTTGGTTTAATTTTGTGGTGTGAATGGACTGATATGGTCCTCTGCTCCTTTTTATCGTTAGATATGATATACATCTTTGTTTGCCATTATAAACTTTACGAGTCATGATTTTTCCGCCAAGTACTATTGCTCTTTTTTCAATACTTAATATGTGCAGTTCTTAGACTTCGAACAAATTCCTTTCGACCCCTAAATCCTATCTTATTTGCATAAATAAATTTGTTACAAAACCTCATAGCTATTCTCTATAACTTTGTCTGATGCACTCTTCCATCTTACAGTAATAGTGAAATGGTTCTTAAACTGTCAGTATCATCACTCACAATCTTGTTAGTTAGCTCTGTTCAGTTTGAACATTTTCTATCGTTTTTCTTTTGTGGTCATCCAGTATGTCTCCGCCTTTCAGTTGTTCTTGATGATCTTTTCGTTGAGATTAGCTGGAGAAACTTTTGAGATAGGAAGAATGTGAATATATGAAATGGTTTATGTTGCTTTGGATATCTCTGTGGTATGAATGCAAATTCTTCATTAAGTACTAATGATCTCGGTTGGGTATCTAAAACTTTGATTATTAGCTGACTTTCTTCGTGCGTAGAGTAATGATGTCACTCCATAGAGAAATGAACTTCCCCTGTTGGAGCATAAGTTCTGTGATTCACCATCCTCTGCTTTTAGACATGAGATGTTTGTATGAATCCTGTGTTTATATTTGTAGTTTCATGGATTTTGTATTTTTTGGATCTATAGAGACGTTATGTGATGAATTTTTGATGATACATTCTGTAATTTCATAGGATGTTCATCAATGTTTGTTACTTTGTTGTGATATGTATGTTGTTCTATTGCCAGGAAGCTGCGGACTCTAGAGGAGATATTGACCATCGAGATAAAGCCTGGGTGGAAGAAGGGAACCAAGGTAACTTTTCCTGAAAAGGGAAATCAGGAACCTGGTATTATTCCGGCCGATCTGGTTTTCGTTATCGAGGAAAAACCTCATCATGTCTATGCAAGGGATGGGAATGACCTTATTGTCAATCAAGAGATTTCACTTCTTGAAGCTCTCACTGGAAGAACGCTGGAGCTTACGACACTGGATGGGAGAAATCTCATTATCCCATTGACTGACATTGTCAAACCCGGGCATGAGGTAGTTGTCCCAAATGAAGGGATGCCAATTTCAAAAGATCCTCGGAGAAAAGGAAATCTGAGAATCAAGATGGATGTTAAGTATCCAACAAGGCTCACAGAAGCACAGAAATCTGATCTCAGGAGAGTTCTCGGAGGATCTTCATGAGTCTTTGGTTCTGATTGCCAGGGGTGACCATATTGAACACAAGTATTCAGATTGCCAGGGATGACCATATTGAACACAGGTAATCAGATTGCCAGGGGTGACCATATTGAACACAGGTAGATAGTGCAGATGTTGGATGTAAATATAGGACATGCTTGCAATTGAACTGTGAATACTAGGAAGGTCCTAATAGTTTGAACATTTAGTGGCAAAAATGGAAATTTTTTTGGAGTTTGGGTTAATTTTTCATTGGTCGGGACATGCCCCTTCATATTATTATTTGGCCGAAAGAATATAGATGACGTTAATGCAAGCTCTTTTGTTCTGTTGCTTGGGATTTTAGGTCTGGTGAAGAAAAGAAAAAAATGCACTAGGATTACATCCGTTATATTTACTTTTCTCCCTTCGTAAATCCTTTGGTTCTTCTTGGTTTCTCTAATTAAACTTATATCGTAGTTTTTAAAGCAGTACAAATATTTTGGTTAATTTGTTTGGGCTTGTTTTTAGCTTTTCTGGGGGTTGCTACTATCCTTAAAGGTGGCAAACAGGTCGGGTTGACCCGCAACCGGACCAGCCCAGACCTGTTAAAACCGGAACCGGACCGGCCCGGTTCACAGGGGGGCGGGTGGGCTGGGTAGGGGGGTTAGAGGGGGTTGGTCCGTTTA
>ML379700.1:0-48240 GCA_005239525.1 Nicotiana knightiana | reverse complement strand
TAAGGGTGTCTAACGGGCCGGGTTGACCCGTAACCGGCCCGGCCCAGACCGGTTAAAACCGGAACCGGCCCGGCCCGGTTCATAGGGGGCCGGGTGGGCTGGGTAGGGGGGTTAGAGGGGGTTGGTCCGTTTAATTATTTTGAAACGGGTAACCGGACCGGTAGTGAACCGTAACCGTGTACCGGTTTAACTGGCCCGATACAACGGCTATTTTTTATTTATTTATTTTTTAAACATGTGGGGCCCACTGACCGTTGGCAACGGTCACCCCTGACAGCCTGCCGTTGCCCAACGTTAAATTTGCACAAATAGGCTCTTTTTTCTTTAAATTTTAACCTATTTTCATTTTACAAAATTAACTTCTCTGAAACTATAAATACCCCTCCTCTTCTTCATTTCTTCACTCAACTATCATTTTTCAATCTCAATTTCAGAATTTCTCTCATTCTCCAATTTTCAAGACTTTAAGTCTTCAGTTCATCTTCTAATTTTATTTGGCTCTTTGTTTTGGAATTTAATTTATCGTGTTTTATCATTCGGATTTTGAAGTTTGAAGAACAATTGAACTTTAAAAGTGAAATACATGTTGCACTTGCAATTTATAAGTGCAATTTTTTCCATAATCATTGTTATCTTTATATATTTTACTTATATTTTATATAAATTACAATACATGTACAAAAACTTGAAAAAAAAAATTAAAAAGACTGAAACCCGGTCCGGCCCGGCAGTACCCCTACCTGCACGGGTTCGTTTTTACCCGGATAAGTCCCAACCCGTTAAACCCGTTAACAATTAATCGGTAAGAACCTGTAACCGCAACCCGTCCGGTTAAAAAAAAAATGTAACCGGCCAGGCCCGGCCCACCCGTTAGACACCCTTAAATTTATCCTTGTCCACAACCAGAGGCGGACCCATGTGTAAGGGTGAGGGGTCACCGGACCCGGTAAACTTCGGCCGAAATTTTGTATATATATACGTAAATACCTTAAAGATGGTTAATTTAAAGCAGTTGGCACCCTGAATACTAAAAGCATTTAGGGGGTAGTGGTTGAGCAGAATAATGTGCTCCCGTTGCACGGTCCGCCTCTGTCCACAAGTTGATGCAACCTCACAGAGATGACTGTGACCTGCAGGCAACTGAGGAGCTGATAGACAATGCGCTGGAGCTCTTTTGGTTAAAGAATTCTGGGGAAGGATTGAAATTGCAATGTGTCCTCACAGTCATGTTTTCATCTTGGTATAAACATGAATAACAGGGAGTAAATTTTAAGCAAGTTTGAGCTACATTATTTTGGAAAGGGGTAAACTTATAGGCAACGTGGAAAGTGAGGCAAGTTATGGCTTTTGTGTGTGTGTTTATTTGACTCCACTTTTATATATAAAAGCTAAAGATTTCTTATTTATACCTAGTCATGATTTGCATTTTCGCACAAGTGTATTGAATGTAGCAGGACTCTGTATTGTTTATCTTGAATCTATCTTTTAAATATCAACTTATTTTGACAAGTGCTTTTCTGAAAATTGTTTATAAAAAAAAAAAAAAAATACTTGCATTTTTGTTTTTGACTATTTAATTTGAAAAGCACTAGTGCGTAGCAATTAATGTTTGGCAAAACTTTTAAAAAGTGTTTTAAGTATACTTTTCTTGAAAGTGCTTTTTGAATATTTTTTTTACTTTCCAAAAACTTCTTTTGCTTCTGCTAAAAAATAAGTTTGACCAAATACTTTAACTTTGGGAAAGCAGTGTTGGCTAGATTATGACAGGTAACCATTCTGAATAATTATTGATGCGTTACAGGTTTTATTGAAATGGAGAATTATTTGCGTTAATTTGTAGACCATGAATTAGAAAAGTATTAGTATTGATTATATTCTACCTAGAACGTGATCCTAGTTTGGAAAGTAGAATGAGTCATCAATAAATGAGTGAATAGTGGTAGGCTACCTCAGCTCTAATAAATGGTAGACATAGTGTTGAGAAACAAAGAGCAATACCATGTGTTTCTGATTCCAAGCAATAATTTCAATCTCCATAGCTGTGAGGGGCCTCCAATCCTCCAACCCAATTCTTTTTAGGTATAAAAGTTTATGTTTTATGCACTAATTTTAATTTTACTCCTATAAACTTTAGATTTTCCTTAAATTATAATTAGGTGTGATAAAGTTATATATAAATATTTTGATATATATATATATGTATGACATGTATTTACTGATTGATGCATACCTGAATTCTGTCCAAGTTGAAAACGTAGGAGCTTTAGATTGTTTGAGCTGTGCATGTGATGAATCATTTATCCGCCGAATAATTGATCACTAAGTATAACAAGTGAATAAAAAGAGTATCTCCTGCTGGCCATTCAGCTCCTTTAACAGAAAAATTAAAATAAAATAAAAGATGATATGGAGATATCGAGAGAGATTCATACGATAAAAGTAATAAAGCATAGTCCACTTTGCTCTGTAGTACGTTCACAGTCCACAGATGAAAGTCAGCCATCACTAATTAATTAAGGGTTCACTGTTCAGTCTGATTTAATTTTCTTGGCCAAATTAATCTTTAATTCTAACACTTAATGTACACTTGAAGAACGTAAGGGTGTGTGTATATTGAGAACGAAAGAAAACTGGTCGCAAGCATACTGTCTGAATCAAGAATGTAAACAAAATTTTGTTAGCTGTAAAAAACTGAAGAAAGTTCCATCAAGAACAGTTAGATTAATGTTTATGGCCTTCTCCAATAGTATACTAATATATATGGGGGATTCATAATTGACGTATGAGGTGTTACGGTTTAGTACGGATGGTACCTTTGTTTTGTGGAATGGGACAACATCATGTGATGTGGTTTCTGAAGTTTGGTGTTTGAATTATGGCCTTTGGTTATGCCAAAAAGTCAGCCAGATAGGTTTGTCAATTCATTAGGTACATGTGCCACATCACATGTCCTATGTCTTCTTTCTTGTTTTTTCTTTTGTTTCCGATATTCGGCATTGAGACCCGATTAAATTTGGATTCGCATGAAAAGTTTCATATCGAGAGGTAAAGTATTCTCTAATAAAGACGATTTTATATCTAAAACTTAAACTCCAAACCTCTAATTAAGTATGAAAGAATACTTACCCTTCCGTCACAATTCTTGTTAGCCTTCTTTGTTGTCTTTCTTTTCGTCTTGCAGCCCATGTCCCATTCTTTTACGGAAAAACTTGGTTAGAGACCCTCTCTTCTTCTTATTTTCTTTTTTGGAAATTTAAGTTTTGACCAGTCAAGAACTTCCACGTGCAGAAGATGAGAATAACAGAGATGAGGATGTTGAGATGGATGTGTGGGTGTACCAGGCGAGAAAGGATTAAAAATGAAGCTATCCGGGACAGAGTGGGAGTTGCCTCTGTGGAGGACAAGATGCGGGAGTCGCAACTGAGATGGTTCGTACATGTTAGGAGGAGAAGCATTGATACCCCTGTCAGGAGGTGTGAGAGGTTGGCCATGGAGAGTTTGAGAAGGGGTCGAGGTAGACCTAAGAAGTACTGGGGAGAAGTGATTAGGCAGGACATGGCACTGCTTCAGCTCACTGAGAACATGAGCCTTGATAGGAGGGTGTGGAGGTCGAGGATTAAGGTAGAAGGTTAGTAGGTAGTTTATAGTGTTCACCGATAGGCTTAGTAGCATGCATGTCCCTTCATATACTTAGATTTTTATTACAGTATGTGGTTATGTTCGCCTCAGGTATTGTATTCCTTGTTGCTATTATTTGATACTATTTATCCTTTATCTCTCCCTTTTTCTCTCTTCCATCTTTCTTCATTCCTTGCTTCCCTCTTCTTCTTCTTGTCCTTCCTGAACCGAGGATTTATTCGAAACAGCCTCTCTACCTGTATTAGGTAGGGGTAAGGTTGCGTATATACTACCCTTCCCAGATCCCATATGTTGGGATCAAACTAGATTTTTTGTTGTTGTTGTCGTCGTAAGTTTTGACCATCCTGGGTACTCTTGAATTTAATTCACTTCCGTTTTCAATCCTTTCTTTTATCTAATTTCCTTCCTGCCCTGCACCCACTTCATTAACTACACAAAGAAAAGAAAAAAAGCATTTCAAAAGTGGTTGAAGGTTTGACATCGTTCCCCATGGTACAATGGAGCAATCTATCATTCACAATAGTTGGGAGAATGAACTATTATCTTATTATATGATTTTGGACAATTTTGCCTTATACGCTAACTATTGAGGTTGAGTTGAACTTAAAGTTAATTTATTTTTTTGTGACGGTCGACGGTGAAGAAGGTGTTAAGTGTCTCATATTCGTTGAAGAAGAGACATTCTCTCCTTATATGATTTTGAATAATCCTATTTCATGATCTAGCTTTTAAAGTCACGGCCCATAAAACTTTGTATACAGCTAAAATCAAGGATGTCCGATTTTATGGGGTTCGAGGGTCTGTCTCGAGATTAATCTCATATTAAAGCGAGCTCGAGCTCGTAGACCGAAGGATCGAGATCGGGCAAGACCAACATCGAGCAACAGAATAGTGAGATATCAGTGTTCGACCATAAATCTCGGCGGGAATCTCAGGATTGACAAAACCGCTAACAGTTATTGACATCAATCATGGATTTATTTTCAAAATTATAGTTGTACCTTATTTAGGATTTCTTCACTATATAAAGAGGAGCTCTGTTTATTTGTAAAGGAGATATGCACTTACTGAGAAATAATAATACGCTGCTCTTTACTTGCTTACATTTTTGTTACTGTTCCTATTATTCTTAATATCTGATCTCGAGCTTATTCATAATCGAGGTCGACATATCGATGCAATACCGGTTTAATTCATCCTTATCGTTCAATTCATTTATTTAATTCGCCATTTATCACTTGGTATTGAATGAGATCACGTATCCTTATAACCACTTTACAAATTTAATTGTTACTCGTATTTCGAGATAAACAAGCTTAAAGTTTCATCTTCTTAACATAAGTTGACTTATCAGTAGGGACTGGGAGGGATAATATATCTAGCCTTGATATAGCAAGTTAGCAATCACAAAAGAATAAGGGAACATGCTGGATATTAATACGTATCTACTATGTCGTCTTAAAATCCTAAATGTATTACTGCTTATTTCACTTCTGATTCCTCGCAGATGTGTGCAAGTGAATGTAAAAATCGAGGGGCATTAATGTAATACGACTCTAATACTAAGCGTCATTGGCAGATTGACATCCCTTAATTTGCCGGAAAAATTACACTGTATAGCTAAATAATTTATTTTATGCATAAATCCCTTTAGTAAAAATCTTGGATCCGTCGTTGCCAAGCGTATATCCGGAGAAAATATCTGCACATTACCGGTTCTTAATCAAAAGGGGGAAGAGTAAGCATCTCTGAATTCAAAATTTCAGTGTAATTATTGTGGTTATCTACTGTGTATCGCATCTATAGTATAGGATAGGAAAAAAGAGAGAGACGAGGCCTAGTGGATGAGATCACTGTGTATCAAAGAGGAAATCCATATCTCATGTAGAGAAGAATCTAATGTGTAATGTCTCAGCAGCAAGCTCTCTAATTATTGCCAACTCTTTTTGAGTTGCTTTTCGTGATAATGCTGGGTGACAGATATTCCAATAATACTTTAATCATTTTATATATTATGGCAGCTGAGCTAACTGTTCCCTTGGATTCATGTATATTATTAGAGTATTACTTAAATGCACCGCGGGTATAAGAATTTTCTTACACTATTCATTTTTATTTTTTTAATTTATAAATAAACTGGACTATTTTATATAGCAACGATTAGAGTTTACAATAGTTATGATCCAGCTGATAATCCATGCATTGCATGATGATTACCAACTTTGACGAGATGTCTACCAGCATTAATAGAGATAGTTTTTACATAAATATTTTCTTCCTTGCCCGACAGTGACATATGGTGGGGGAATAGACAAAAAACATAATTTATTAGAAACAGTAAGAGTCTCTGCATGCTTTGCCAAGAGATGAGCTACTTCATTGCTTTGTTTGAAGTTATGCTGAATCACCACCATGTCCATTCCAGATATTAACAACCTGCATGATTTAATGATAGAGTCGTAAGTTACACATCCATGGTTAATATAAGTAATTACCTGAGTGGCATCCGTCTCTATTTCCAAGTGATATAACTTCCTCTCCTGTGCGATGTGTAGCCCTTGGTAGAGGGCCTGGAGTTCACTGTGGACTAGAGCTCTTGAGAAGGCTTTCATTTGGAATCCTAAAATCCAATCTCTTTTTGAATTTCTAAAAACACCTTCTATACCACCACTTGTGATACCCTTTTTTGACAGCCCCATCCATGTTCAATTTATACCAACCTTTCGGGGTGGAGTCCAGTGGAAATTTATGGCAATCTTCCTATCCAAGTTAGATTCTTGCTCCGTGAATAGCTTATGCTCGGTGGCCTGGTTCATCATCCATTTTAAGGAGACGCTATTTGTGGTGTTGTTAATATTGTTACTCTTTCTATTTAACCATATATTCCATATAATGAATGAAAATAAGTTATGCCATGATAGGTATTTGTTGGTTAAGGAAGGGTTCTTATCACGAAGGTATAGAAGCCAGTTGTCCTTATTTGGGTGATAGTTTGTTGTGTTAATACCTAATTCTGTCCGAAGATTTTGAGCGATAGTACACTTAAGAAAAATATGGACAATTGACTTCGTTTCCTTGCGGCAGATTGTGCATTGGTCATTAATATTCATACCTGTACGAGCTAGGTAATTTCTACAAAGTAGCATATTGTGGTAGCATAATCATAAAAAAAATTAATTTTATTAGGGCACTGAAATTTCCATATCCAATTAAAATTCGTTACTGTAGGTGTTTCCTTGTCAATCAGATCATAGCAACATTTTGTAGTAAAAGATTCTCATTATTAATGTCCCATATAAGGGTATCTTTGGTACTGTCTCGTGCTAAAATGATAAAGGTAATTCTTTGGTGTATTTCAGTAGGAATGTTGAAGGAGATTTTACTAAGACATTTATTATTGGTTCTGATATTTCTAATTGTGAGGGCAGACTCTTGCTTGGTTAAGGGGCATGTCACTAAACTTCTAAGGTTGTTGGAATTAGGGATCCACTTATTTTCCCAGATATTAAGAGAAGAATTGTTGTGAATAGACCATATTATACCATGATGGCATATTGACCACCCCTTAATAATACTTTTCTAGATGAAGGAGGTATTATAATTAGAGTTGGTAGTGTATTTTTTTATTTACCCACATATTCGACAGGCTACTGGCTAATCTTCATGCTATGCCGGCTAGAAGGGTTTCATTTTTAGATCTAGCTTTCTTTAAACTCAGCCCACCTTGTTCCTTTTTCTTTTTGGCAACATCTCAGCTAATAAGATATAACTTCTTTTTAGTATCATTGGTGCCCATAAGAAGTTTCTTTGTATTTGATCAATTGTTTTTAGGGTTTTGTAGGGTAACAATGTATATTGCATGTACTACGTTGGTTGGCTAGAAAGGGTCGAAGATATTAGGGTAGCTCTACCATCTAAATTTAAGTTATTAATTTCTAACCTAAAATCTATGCTCTCATGTTATCAATGATATGTTGGTAGTTCTTGTGATTAGGAGTACCATTGATTATTGGGAATCCTAGATATCTTTCAAAAGATTTATGACATTTGATGCCTAGGTAAAAAGAGATATCAATTGTAGTGGTGGTATTACAATTCTTAGAAAAAATAATTCTAGATTTTTTGTAGTTAATAGATTGTCTAGAGATTTCACAGAAGTAGTCAAGAGCAAAGAGAATTGTGCAGCACATTTTATTATTTTCTTTCCCCATTAGAACAAGTTCATCTGAGAAAAATAAGTACAACAAGGGAGGACAATTGTAACTTAAGTTAATAAAATCTCATTTCCTAATGTCGACTTGTTGAGGAAGTAGTTATGCATGACATAATTAGTTGTGAAAATTTGGTAGGAAACTTAAAGTAAAAGAGAGTTCTATAAATAAAGGACCACACCAATTTATCAAAAGCTTTCTCTAAGTAGATCTTGATCAACATACAACCAGTCTTGTCTCTATATTTTTTGAATTGATGGATAAGTTCTTGAATAATTATCACATTGTCACTAGCTCATCTATTTTTAATGAAGCTAGATTGAGTAGGGTTAATAAGCTTATCAAGAAAGGGTTTTAGTCTATTAGCTAGAATTTTTGTTATAATTTATAGATGGTATTACACAAACTAATTAGGCCAAAAATTGTTGAGATTGTTGGCGTTGGGAAATTAAGGAATTAAACATAAATAAGTAGAGTTGATTTCAGGAGAAACTGGGTTATCATTGAAGACTTTGTGAAAAAAATTCCTCACGAACTCTCCTTTAATGTGCCAATACTTCTGATAAAAAAAGGGTGCAAACCATCGAGCCCAGGAGACTTAAATGGTCTAAAGAAAAATATGGCCGAGTTAATTTCACTATCTTATAGGGGTTTATTTAAATCTAGCGGGTCTAAGTGTACAAAACTAGTAAGGCTTAGTTTAATACTAGACCAATTGATTTCCTCATGGTTAGCGGTAAAAACAGCCGTGAAGTGGGCAAGAGTATAATGTAATAGATCCTTTTGATTATCGATCCAATGTCCTTGATCATTCTTAAAGAAACTAATGTGATTTTGTCTTTTTCTATTAGTAGCTGAGATGTGGTAAATATCGTATTAGCATCACCTTCATTAATCCAATTAGTCCGATATCTAAGTTTCCAATAATCTTCTTCCAGTTTTAAAATATTATTGTAATCCTTAATAAGGTATTGCTCTACGTTTATAATTGTTGGAGTTTTGAATGCCATTTAATTGAGCTGGAATCGTTTTCTTATTCCTAAAGATACTTCCAAATATTATTTTCTCCCATATTTTAATATTCTTAGTGAATGTTTTCATAGCTTCAATGAGTTCCTTATTTTCCCAGTTGGTAGCTACTACATTGGTAAAGTCAGGGTGAGTGCACCAAATATTTTCTAATCTAAAAGGCTTGTGTGGATGATTGAAACAGTCATTAAGCTTAACCAAAATTAGATTGTGTTTCGAGTATGTTTTTGGGAGGTGAGTGATTGTGGAATTAAGAAAAATATTTATCCATTCCTCCTTTGTTAGAATACGGTCTAATCTTTCTATGCTTAATCCATTACTTTTTCTTCTATGGTTAGACCACTGAAACTTGCAACCTTTAAAGCCTAAATCGATAAGGTTACACTTATTAATGTACATCCATATTTTAGAAGACCTAGAAGGTTTCATAGGTCTACCTCCTAATTTCTCACTACTATTGATAATATCATTAACGTCACCACCTATTATCCAAGGTCCATTATAATTTTTAGACATGAAAATAAGATTATCCCACATTAGATCCCTATAATAAATCTTTGTTTTGGCATAAATTGCAGTAAATAGCCATTGAGTTTTAAAAGGACGCACCTTGATTAGGGCATGAATATCCTGACCTCTCCTAGTGAAATGTTGGACTGTGACTATGTTATGGTTATGGAGGATAACCATACCACTTGCTTTCCCTTCTGCTGGAACTTCTATAAGTTCTAGAGAAGTTGAAGTCATTGAGTAATGATGCATGTACCATCATCCTAGTTTCTAGTAAGGAAACCATGCATGGCCTATGGGTGTCGATAAGTTCCCTAAAATTCCTATGAAACTCATCGTTGTTTGCTCCCCTAACATTCTAGAAATAATGATGGTGGCCCTATTCATTTCTAAGGTTTGGTGTTAGTTGACATTGGCTTCCATTTCCACATTGTTGTGGTTCCACCTCCTTGATGGTACAAGTATCACTGCTTGTTTCCCCACTATTGGATCCTATGATGGTCATATGTGCATTGAGCATTTGTACATTGTACTGGGGAAACTGAAGATGTACTTCTTGTTCCATAATTCTGGGAAGAATAATATTTTTACTTCGTTTAGGCTTGAAACTCCTCACTCGCCTACATACCTTGTTGTGGGAGTTCTTCTTCTTCCCCTATTTGATGTTGTATTGGGTTCATGTTTGGTTCTTGTACATTGACTTGGTGATTGGGGTGCAAATTGACTGAGTTTTGGTTTATTAGATTGACTTGTTCTTGGTTTGCATGGAGGTTTTAGGGCATGAGATGGGGTTTAGGTCGTATTCTCCTCTGTTGGAAAGAAGGAAAGATTCATTGGTAGGTTCATTGTTTTGTGTTGATTTGGAATTTATGGTAGTTCCACTATTCTTGCATTGCTTGAATTAATGTGTGATGCATGTTGGGTGCTAGTGGATGAAGGATGTTCTTGATCCATTGGTTTGTATAGTTGTTCATGTCTAGATGCATTCCTTCCGGAATTAGTTGGGATAGATATAGTGTAATTTGGATTATTATCACCATCTCCTGCCTATTGATTTGGATGTTGAAGGTGATGGCATGGCCCAGTAGACCCGCTTCTAGCCAAGGGTTTGGTTGATAGTTTTGTGGTTGTGGAGGGGATGTGAAGAAGAGAGGTTGGTTGGGGAGGTAAGGTGGTAGTGGGGGTATGTTGTCCATATTTTGGTTCCTTTGTTGGTAAGAAACATGAACTAGCCTGAACCTCCTTCTCACCATAAATGGTAACCTTGGCATCTTCTTCTCTATTACATGAGCTTATATTGATATTTTCCTTGGTTGTTAGTGGTGTAGAGGTAGAGCTAATTATTTTAGGTGTAGGTTCAATTTGCATGTAGATTGATTGGAGTGGCGTGTGTGATTTAAGGGGATTTTGTGAAGATTTTTTTGATGCCACATGTTCCAATACTTCTTCCATTTGGCAATCCATCTTTGCATACAAAAACAAGTGGTTTTTGGACATATTAGGTTCGGAGGTAAGGGTAGTGCTAGTATATTGCCTATTGGAAGATTGTGTAGAAGAATTAAATAAATTAATATTATTTGTAGTGGTAGAGTTATTAATACTATTTTTTTTTAATAAGCTTCGTTCCAATGATTGGGGTGAAATTTCCAAAGTTTCCACTGTCGCGCCCCTTTTTCTCGCGAAATCGGGTTTCGACATGTGACAACTCTTTTAAATGGGTATTAAAAGAAAAGAGTTTCCACATAACGATTTTAAGGCGAGTTAGGGTATCTATTGTGCAAATAACTCTGTTTAACTAGTCAACGTCACCAAAGATCGGGTAAGGGCTCAAATGACCTCAAACTCTTCGAGGTCACAATTATGGGTCCCAGCCGAACTTAGAACTATATGAATTATGTAATTAGACTAGATGATCAAATAAACGAAGAGGATGTACAGGTAGAAGAAGTTTATTATAACACAATTGATACAAATCTTAAGGACTACAAGGACACAACTACAATGTTTAAATGACTAAATGTAGATATCAAGTATATAAACAATGGGGCAGGGGGGTCCTAAGTTTTTTAGCCTAAAGGATCACCCCGTGCAACATAAATAATATTCCACAACTCCTTTTAGATAGAAGTTTCTCATAGCATTCATCGGGAACAGACTATCATCTCCTGCTTCCCGATTACTATGTTAAAGTTGTTTACCTAAAGCGTTCTAATTTAATTCTAAACCGTATCCTTGTGCACTACCCGTCCCATGCCTATGGCCCAGGAGGTCCTATTTGGGTGGTTCTAGACTTAATTAGGTTGCTCAAAATTATAAATCTAAGCGACATTCAAAACATGTAAGACTGCACATAAACACAAATAAATGGCTCAAGTAAGCCTCCACATATAAGCAACAAATGCACGCGAGCAAGTTCATATTACATGCAATATTAAGACGTGTTGGGATCATTAAGTCCTATAGGCATGATTTTGATGTGATTCTGGATTCCAATATTAGGTAGACAGTGCTATAATTTCTGGACTAGCGTATAGGCAAATTAAAGTGTTACAAGTCCTATAGACATGGTTTCTAATCATTTTGTTATAAGGTAGTGCAAACAATCCCATAACTCTGAATTAGCAATGTTGATTTTTATATAGATGCGTCTTAGGAGGGTGAAAGTATTCTATAGACATGATAGTCAAATGATTAGGCAGTGAAGTCACTTAAAGAGACAAGATTAGTAGCGTCAATAAAACACCCTATAGGCAGGCTTTCTAGCAATTGACAATTAGACTTAATTTTATAACAATTCGTCCCGATAGGCATGCTATCTAAGAGAAACAGTACAAAAGCAGTATGAAGCCGTTGATTCATTAAACCTTATTTCCATGTATCTAGATTAGCAAAGGGTATGTTACATAACAGTCGTACAGTAATAGAACAAGTTGAGCAAACAGTCAACGATATTTGGATCCTACAGACATGTTGTCTAATAGTGTGTAGAAAATAAAATATGTGAATAAGGAAATACTTATATTTTGACATGTTTCTGATGTTAGCAAGTAAAGCATTTAGGTCCCTATAGGCATGCTTTCTATCAGTGTATAGAAAATAAGGCGTGTCAAATAAAGCAACAAATAAAGCAATGAAATCCTATAGACATGTTTTCAATCCATTCATGAGAAAATTAAAGTACCCAATTTCCCCCTTTTACTAAATCCCCAATTGTTCACTTTACAAGTTATTACAGCCCGAATCAAATATGGATAATTACATAAGAAGACCATTATAGGCCCAATGATAGGCCCAGTATAGACAACCTAGTATTTTCCAGGCCTTTGACAGCTCCAGTAGACTCGAGTTCCCAACTCATAGGATCAGTCTAGTAAGTCTGAATCCAACAGCCAAGCGCAACATCACATGGAACCAGACACCAAGCCCAAATGAAGGACATGATCACACAAGCAACAAGCTATATGTTGAGCTAACAAAACAGAGCAAGAAGTCCACATACTTATTTCTTAGGACTGTAAAGTTGATTACGATCAAGACGTATAGACAAATTCGTGTGGCATGTTGGTAGGATACACATAAAGCAAGTTCATGTTTGCATTTTTAGTTATAGAGGACATGATTGATTATCACAGGATAGAAGACTATTTCTAAAAAAATTTCAAACACTGACATGGTCAAAAACAGCTTAAGACAATTTCCAGTAGGGGATCTAATTATGAATGTTGAAGGATCAACATGACGACCTTAATAAAGTAGTTTAAGCCTAAGGAATGATAAAATCGGTTCATAACAAGGAAAGAGTATAGCATGTGAAATATTAACAGAGTTGAAGAGGCATGTCATTGGAATTAACAAGATAAGCATGCTAAGTCTTCCAGAAAACAATTCCCCTATAAAGCATGATCCAAACTTAGTCTAAAGGGACTTTAGACCTGAGATTCTTAGTCATGATAGTCTAATAGATTCATAATTAGGGGAATATCAATTGTCACATGAGATCCTAATACATATAGGAAACAGGCAAGTAGACATGATCTACAACAGTCAACAAGTAGCTTAACATGTTGAGTATAATTCAAAGATTCCAAAATCCAAAGAACTCATGGTGGAAAATCATATTTAATAGAACAGCACACTCTAGGCCTTATGTCAGTTGACTATGCATAATAGAAGAAGCTAAGTATATTGAAATTCAACTAGACGCTTTAGGCAATGCTAAAGAGTGCACTATTGAGAAAAAACACAACAGAGCAACATGTTTGACTAAACATTGAGACAATAATTGCACATAAGGTTCATGTAAACATAAAACAGGGAAAACTGTAGAATTTCATACATAAAGTATTCATCGAAAAGAAGTTCACTCAAATAAGTTATGGGCAGGAGATGATCCCCTAAGAGTTTCAGTACAAGCATCCAAGGCAAGGCATATGAAGGGACTCATAACAAATAATAGGGACCAAAATAGCAGAGCAGGCTTAAGGGAATCATTCAAGTTACACACATAAAATGGGCATGCACCAAAACTCAGAATCCAAGTAGGTTTAGATATTAAAATATAGGGGTATAGGATAATGAGAACAAAAATGAACATGAATAGAGGCAAGCAACATCATATTGATTCATAAATGCCTGAATGACATGAATACAAATAAAAGAGAATAAAATCGTAAGAGTCTCATTACTCACCAATTTGCAGAATTAACGAGCTAATAAGCTAGAGATTAAGAGCCAACAACTTGCTTATCAGTAACACGGAGAGAACAACATAAACCCCAAAATTCTTAGTGCGTCAGAGTTTCCAAGGGCTTCAAGTGAACCCCGGTCAGTGCTTGCAGTGAGAGAGGTCGAATAGTGGAATTCTGATGGTCTTGGCTTTCAGCTGGCCAAGAGCCAAAGTATAGAACAAGAGAATGAGAGAATAAGAGAGCAATGACTTTTACTTCTTAGTGAATCGAGTGATTAAAAGTCTGTCAAAAGGGATTAGGGGATGGGCTTATATAATAGTAGAAATCGAACAAGTAAACATGGAAAACAATTATTCAAACACAAATAAGGAAAGAAAATCAATGAAGTTTAAGCAGAAACAAGGAAAGTCACATGCATAGCCTATTACAAATCAAAATAGGTAAAAGATCGGAAAAACCCTAGTTTAATAATTAGTCAAAATTAGCCAAGAATCTCGGTGAACCGGACCCATACGACCTTATTGAGGGTGTATACAGACGAATTTTTCTCTGAATCTTGTAGGTTGAGGACGATTGCACTCGATTCGGAGAGGTAATACTTGCCAAAATCGGGCAAGTACTAAGTAATACCACGAACATACGAATGATAATAAGATAATACAAACAAGGTAATCAGATCGTGAAAGAATTTCATGATTTAACAGGGACTTGAGGGGATTTGGGAGGAGGCATCAAGGGTTTCTGAAGAAAAGGGGAGAGTGTTTAGAGGCGGTTGGAGTGTGGGAATGGTATTAGGGTTTAGGGTGGAGGTATATTAGGAAGGGTAGGGATATATTATGGGTCGTTGATCATTTGAGATTAACGGCCAGGATCGAAAAGGGAATGGAGCGGGTCGTTTGAATGGGTACCGACCGGATTAATTAAAGGGGTTATTTGGTTTGATCTGGGCAATTGGGCTTAGAGTTTTAGGTGTGGGCTGATGAACTGGGGTCCGAATTTGGCATGTATTGGGCCAAAATTTAAAAATAGAAGAAATTAAAGAAAAAATAATTTAATGAAATAGCTAAAATAAATATAAAAATACTATTAATGAAACTCAATAATTTAAAGAAATCTTAGAAGATAATAAAAATGTAAAAAAATATTTTGACTTTAAATAAAATAACAAATGTAGTAGATGTAAAATATAGGCTATTATTGCAAGATTGTGTAATAGCCTAAAAATACTAATATAATTATATAAAATGAAGTAAAAATATTTTAAATATATATATGGATACAAAGTAATAAATTTGGATGACTAAGTCATCACAAATAATTTGAAGGAATAATTAGTAAATATTCAAGTATTTTAAATGCGAGAAAATTAATTTTAAAGCTCTAAAAATTATGAAAAATTATAAGAAATGCTTGTAAATTAAATAATGATGCAAAGATATTTTGAAAGTATGTATACTTATTTGAAAAATATGAGGGCAAAATTGAGTATCAACATTCACCGCCTCATCCACGTGTGAGGAGATAACATTAGGGGTGTCCATTTTCAAGTGCATGCATTGGTTGAATTGTTGTGGGGCTGGTATTTGGGTAGTGGTCTTGTCACATACCATGGGTAGAGCCTCTAGAATGACAAAATGGTTTGAGGACTGTAAGGCTTGTTTGGAAGGGGAATTACCAGAATTCTAAGTGGATTGCCTGATCTTGTTGCCAGCATTAGAAAGATCAAAAGCCTCCTTTTCAATATATCTAAGTTTTTGAGTGTTAATAAATTTACCCGTGTCAACATCAAATATTCTTACATTAATACCTGGGGATGTTGCCTTGAATAGTGGAGTGGAGTGTGTACTGATTGCCTTTTATTTGGAGAATGAAACGGTTATCCAATCTCCTTGACAAATGTCCCGTGTGACTGTGTTTTGATTTTCCTGTGGCACTTTGGACTGGAATGGTTGCATATTGGAGAACTGGCATTTAACACGGTTGTGACATAATCTACCGCAATTCTGGCATAAAAAATTTTCTCCTTCATAATGTATTTGTTGTTTATAGTTCCCAATATAAACAAAGGGCTTAACAGGCATATCCATCGGAACCTCCACACACAACCTTGCATAACGACATCTAAATGTTGATGAAGTACATGCATCAATTCTAAGCAACCTTCCAATCTTATTCCAATTTCTTGTAATATGGTGGTATCATAAAATTCTGTTGGGAGTTGAGGCAGACGAATCCATTCTGCCGAGAATAATTGCTTGGCTTCATTTGCTACAAATTGTCGTTCTCATTTTTGCGCTGAAAGAAAAAAAATCATTTATGAACCATGGACCATTGTTCAAAGCCTTAGACATGTTTTCCTCCTTATTGAATTTAACAATAAAGTAGTCTGCTCCAAGGTCCATGAGGGTGAAGTTTTCAGTAGGCTTCCATAATTGATGTATTTTCCTCTTGAGATATTGGTGGAGGATGCGTTTACCCATGAGTTTGATGATGAGTGAAAATTTTCAGGATAGATAAATTCGTTAGAGGTCATCTACTGATAAGTTGATTTTTAGATTTTCACTAATTTCATCTAATTATTGCGTACACATACGTGACTGAGCTAGATCTTGCATGGATATATAGGAAATTTGATTTTCATTTGAGTCTATCGGTAGCATTTCTTTGAAGGAGAGAGTAGGTGATTGGAGCGATGTGAACGAAGTAGTAAACTGTGATTTAGTCTCTCCAAGGATGATAAACCTTTATTTGCATGGGGATATCCGACGGTTTAGGAGATATTTTGTGGGATTGATTGATGGAAAGTGGGGTAGTCATTAAAGATGGAAAGTGGGGTAGTCATTAAAGAGAGAAGGTCTGACTTCTCTGTGGACTCATCAACGTCTTCAAACCATTGTAGTATGTCATTTAATTTATCATATTTTGTAGGTATCGGTCTGTAATTGCTATGTGAAGTTACTTGTAATTGACTTTTTAATTGATCAGATAGTGTAGAAAAAATATTTAAACTGTCAAAGTTGAAAACCAACGTTATATATTTTCTTTTTAGCTTTTTCCCCTTTTAAACCCCATTTAGCGTACCAACTTAACATTCTTTTCTAGTCACTTTTGGAACTCAAAGAGAAGTACAATATTTCACGTAAGCTCACAAAAGACTTTTCAAAAATAAAACCATGTGATGTCGTTTTCTTGAAAAATTTACCCAATTAAGGTTGATCCTTCAAATTGTATCCCCAAGTTGACAAAGAAAAAGCGCGTTTGAGAATGGTTAAGAAAAAAAACTGTGCGGACAAAAAAAAAGAAGCTCTTAAATATCTACTACTTGGGGTGTACGTAGATCAGGTTGGTTCGGTTTTATCAAAACCAAATCAAATCAACTATATCTGTCACGACCCAAAAATTTATTAAGGTCGTGATGGCGCCGGACACCGCAGTCAGGCAAGCCAACACTCATTAGTTAATTAAGTTCCTATTTTATTATTTAGACATCGTTACTTTTCATTTCATTATATGAAAATCGATAAAAATTTACTGAGTAAATAACAAGGTTTTAGCACCTCAATTAACAAATACATCCCAGAACCCGGTGTTACAAGTGCATGAGCAATTTCTAAGAAAAACCAAATGAAATACAATAACTGTCCAGAATACAAATGGGACAGTAAAGAAAGTACAACTCAATACGTTGAAGGAGACTCTGCTGGCTACGGGTCGTCTCGAGAGGTGCAGCTCACCCAAGTCCCCATATCAACCGTGCCACGGCGCCAGCGGGGCCACTGGATATACATGAACTTGTGCAACAAAAATGCACAACAAGTGTAGTATGAGCATGAAAACAACGTGTACTCAGTAAGTATCCCGCCTAACCTCGAAGAGGTAGTGACGATAGGTCGACTTTGACACTTGCTAGAGGTCAATTTAATATAAACAAGGGTGACGCTAAGCATGAGTGTCATAATTCATTTAACAAATAGTGACAGAAAGGAACAACTTCTTCTAAAACTACAAATTTTAATCTCTGTCATTTCAGTTGACAACTTATAATTCAAGGCCGGTAAACAGTTAAAAATCATAGAAAGTACTCAGCAAATATCATGCGCAAGTAACGCCGAGGGTCAAACGGCTCGTACAAACAATAATAAAATGTGCACTACCGAAGGATCGAACGGCTCGAACCATAGATGCATCTAGTACCCCGCTCGCAAATCGATCATGCGACGCAGTCATATATAAATAATAGTGCTACCCTGCTCGCGAATCATACATGCGACTTAGGTACTCATAGATACACATTCAGTCAGTAAATTCATGCTTTATCAGGAAAATAATTACCCAAGGAAGTGATAAAATTCTCTTTTAATGGTCACGAAGGTAGTATTTAAATATTTTCTAGAAATTCATTTGCCAAGTTCGATAATGTTTAATCATTTTTAGTTTCATCAATAAGGTTACAAGTAAGACAAATAAAACATGATTTTGGGGCCTAGACTACCCAGACATAAGCATAATAGTAGCTACGCACGGGCTCCTGTCACCTCGTACGTACGTAATTCCCACAAATAGTAGCACATATTTAATTATTTCACCTATGGATATAATTTCCTCTTACAATGTTAGAAAGGAGACTTACCTCACTCTGAAGATTCATAACCGGCTTCCAAGCCCTTCCGACGACTCAATTTGATGCCCAGCGCCCCAAAACTATCTAAATAACGGGCAAATCAATGAAAATATATTCTAATATTTATAACAATTCAAGTTATATAAATTTCCAACTCCACTCGGAACGTTGACAAAATTTCCCTCGGGCCCACGTGCCCGGATTTTCAAAAATTTTCAAAGATAAAGATTACCCATAACTTTACGAACTTAATATATAATCCTCTTTCAATTTCATGCCCAAATTCGTGGTAAAATCCAAAAATACAAATTCGAGGTCTTTCTTCAAAAATCTCAAATTTTCACAAATTTTCATTTCTAACCCATGTATAATCCAAGTATTTAATTCAAAATGGAAGAAATCACTTACCTTATGGAAGATGCCGAAAATGCCACTCCAAAATTGCTCCAAAATCGCCTTCCATGGAAGAAATGAAGTGCAAATGAGCCAAGACCTCGGTTTAAAATAACACACTGCCCAGCCCCGACTTCGCACCTGCGACCTCCAGCCTCGCAGGTGTCCCCAAGCACCCGCACCTATGGCTTCCCCAGCTCTAGCCAAATCTCGCATCTGCGAGCCATACGCCGCACCCGCGGCTCTCGCACCTGCGGCCCTTATTGCGCAGGTGAGATCGCACCAGACACCAGATGCTTCAACCCTTTCTCGAACTCCAAATTCGATCCGTTATCCACCCGGAATTCATCCGAGGCCCCCGGGACTTCGTCTAATCACACCAACCTGTTCCAAAACATAATGCAGACTTGCTCGAGGCCTCAAATAACATCGAAACAATGAATCGCAACTCAATTGAATCTTTATAAACTTGGAATTTCCAACTTTTATGTTTGATGTCGAAACCTATCAAATCACGTCCTATTGACCCCAAATTTGGCACACAAGTCACATTCAACATTACAGACCTACCACAACTTTCGAAATCGGAATCCGACCCCAATATCAAAATTTCTTCTGGTTCAATTCGTCAAAACCTTCAAATTTTCTATCTTTAGCCAAATTACTCCAAAATGACCTACGGACCTCCGCATTCACTTCCGGTCGCGCTCCTAACACCAGAATCACCATACGGAGCTATTCTCAGACTCCGAATCCCAAACGGACATCAATAACACCTGAAATGTACTTCAACCCAGACTTATGAAATTTCTTCCAAAATACTAACTTCCATAATATGCGTTGAAACGCTCCCAGGTCATCCCAAACCCACTTCGAACATATATCCAAGTCCGAAATCATCATATGAATCTGCTGGAACCTTCAAATCCTGATTCTGAGGTCGTTTACTAAAAAATCCAATCTTAGTCAATTCTTCCAACTTTAGGCTTCGGAAATGAGAACTTTCTTTCCAATTTGACTCCGAACTTCCCGAAATTCAATCCCGACCACGCTTACAAGTCATAATATCTAAAATGAAGCTGATCATGGCCTTAAACCTCCAAACGATGCACTAGAGCTCAAAACGATCGGTCGGGTCGTTACATTCTCTCCCACTTAAACATACGTTCGTCCTGAAACGTGCTAAGAACTGCTCTGGAATTGTCCTAAATTATTGTTTAACACCTTGTGCACCTACCTGCACTACCACCACTCAGCTGAGCGCATTAGCTCGATCAAATCTGAAAATATCTTCTTTTATCCATACAAAAAGCTCAGAACCCAGTTCCAACACCCGAAATCCTCTGTCAGGCATGTTTCCAATATATGAACACCGAATTAATCACTACACGAGGTACCATAATATGATTGCATGCCTCCGCTGAGTTTGCACCATACACCGCATAACTCATCATTTAACCATATACCCTGACCTTAATAGCCAAAATTCCACGAATTTGATGCTCCCAATGCACCTCATGACTTATATATAGGTCCTGCTATAATGCTTACGATACCACCGCAACAGAGGAGATGTATAGAAATTTATAACCAACTGCAAAGTCAACAAATCATTGAATCTCTCCTCTTGACTAGAATCATCACCTCATTACGAACCAAATAATGGTATTTGTCCTTTAATATACTTCACAAAATCTTATCGCACTGATCCCTGATCCAATAATCTCGTATCACCCAGTATGAACTGCTCGGACAACAAGTCACCCCAGACATGACCAACAGTCTCACATGATGCCACAATGCGCCAATAGGCCATAACTCGAACATGATACATAAAGAAATGACTCAGGAAGGGACTACTCAACTCACGTAACTAATATGGACCTTCATCAGAAAATAGGAAGCAAAACCCAAGAAAATAAATATGGGAAACCTTACTCAACATCACACTGTTTCGGCGTGCAACCCGATCCAAATAACATACCCGTGGCAGCGTGCCACCCGATCCACACATAAAATTTACATAAGGAGATACACACCGAGCTAAATTGCTCATTACCACAAAATATCGAATATCTGTCACAAGCACTCTAAGTGCATAATACCATCCTGGGGAGACTGATAGAGCCATACGCTACAAAACTCAAGCATAACTGAGGTGCAATATATATACTTTGAATCTCGAGAGCTATCCTTCTCACACATCATCATCACTACGCGGAATCTCAACACATAAGAAATTATCAAGTCGTCTTCACAACTCACACGGCACAACAGAATATTACCAGAAATGAACGAAGATGGAACATCATATGATGTTCTAATATCCCTCCGAGAGAAGCGCCACACTGAAACGAACACCTCTGACTCACATGGAGCCCAAAATCATATTTAAATCCATTCACAACCTTCAAGCCGGTTCTGCTCGCACCGAACTAGGCTAATAGCCTTACCTAGGTTCATAATAACCCACTTTTTCTCATAAAACGCAAGAACAACCATTATAGCTGGAGCAAAACCCCTACATCCACAACCAAATGAACCGAGCGCCCTCCAGGCATAAACTCTCAAATAAATAATATTATACTTCTTTATACTTGGTCTGAATCTTCAATTAATTAAGTGACTATATGTCACACTCATACGATCTACCTGTGGTCATGCTCACGACCTTCCACACAAGGTAACAAGTCTGCACATCCACACCATTGATCACACTAATGTTGTAAAGCCAACCACAAAACCTGCAACCAGAACGCAAAGCCTCTTACACCACCACCGATCTCAGGTGACGCTGAAGACGATACCAGCTTACTCTAAACATCCAAATCCCTTTCCTTACTCATCCGAGATCGTGACATCCTTTTCAACACCGAACCGCAACCTTGATCCTTACCTCAAATTCCATACTACTCACTGCACCTAACATGCCAATATGAAATAGCACAAGAATTCCATCATAACTCCTGAACCACTATTAGGGCGAACACTTTATCACATAGAAACCTTTTAATTAACTCAATTTAAGAGAACCATAATGATACACGAGTGAATTCTCATAATCACAAAACATGTAAATCCTCAGGTAATAGTCTATGCCACCTTAATCCTTCCGGGATCCGCCTACCCATGACAGGCCATGACACTTGAATGCTTCCAAATAAAATCAATTACGGCGGCCGTCAAGCCTTGCACGTACCACCACAAATCATATGCATAATCTAATCATGCGGGAGGCACTGATCATTGCCACCATCAAGCCAATTCCCCCATGGCTGACCATCTAATTTTTCCAAATTTCCATTACTCGCGTCGTTCTCAAACTCCACCTCTGCAGGACATAACTGATTCAATCGAATACCTCAAACTGAAACTGATACGACACTTAGCCTCGCGATCAATTTTCGACAGCAGACTCCCACCATTTTTCTTAAGCCATAGATCAAGATGAACAATAACTCACAATTCCCATATGCTAACACCGCCACAATACCACAGTGAGATTCAATTAAACCTTCCATAAGCTCATATAACACGACCCATCTTATACCTTAATCCAATTCGCACTCACCTTAGGAATGATGATAACTCCAAATCAACACATAGCAACTCAATTCGCACTCACTTCGAGTGATTCCATTCCACGAGACTACTTTTTCTCCAAGCTCATGAACCGTTTCATGCTCTCCTTGCACGCATATTCACATCTTCGACCGGTATACCCATTCTGATAACCCTTCTACAAACCCCAAGTCATTTTCTTCTTTTCCTCCAAATGCTACTCTGCACGCCGAAGATAACATAGAACACTCCAACCATATTCTCTTTCTCAAAATTTTGCTGCGAAAGCTCGATTCTTAACCATACCGTGGGCTTGAAATCCTTAGACACCATATTCTAACCTTTGAATCTACTAGGACCGTTGTTGAGAGTCACCCACTCTGGCTTGGTCCCGAATATAATCAACTCCACGACTTCGCTGGAACCTGAACATCCATCTTGAATAAGCACCCGACTGAATCACTTCCCTTGTAAATTACCTCTGCACTAAACATAAATCCTGAATCTTTCCAAAGCCTAAACCTTATTCCATAAGGCCAACCTTTGCACACATTTATCAAATCCTATGCTCAATTACTACTCATGTCTTCTTGCCTTAGCTGTAATAACCCGCTAATATGCCGATGACCAGAATTTTCGCCAGTAGATACCCATGCAACTCAATCGTAGGCGGCGGAACTCTCCCACTTAGCTTGAAGCCGCTATTACACAAATCTGGAACTCACCAAGAATCTTCCTTTAGTTGACATGATCCTTTATAACCAACTCGCCAAATTCCTTGAAATCCTTCTGTTAGCATTTCACAATCACTCTGAGTCATTAACCACATTCTCATATTCGACCTCTTGCTGAATAGTTAGTAAAATCCCTCGCAAAAACTCCGCCAACCACGCAACCACTGACATGCTCACAGAAGATAACCCACCTGCGAAAATTACCAACTGACACCTTCCAACGACGTTGTAATGCACAATCTCTATGACATCAATACCCCATCCTACACCCATTCTCATTTACCAACTTTACCAATCCGTCCGCTCCTCATGGACATCTACTAAATGCGCGACAATATCTTCTAATTCACAGCTATGATGCATCCTTCTTCATATCGAACAACTCCTCTCTGTTGTATCCAATCTTCCGCCGAAATAGCCAATATTTCAATTTAAGCACATGGACCCAATCACCGTCCACTAAAATTCTCAAATCGCTCCAAACTTCTCCTCAAGATGTGCAGCTATCTTACCACAGAACTCATATGTTACGCTGCCACTCTCCCACTTTGGTCAAACTCACTCCTTTAAGCAACTGCTCGACTTCCGCTTTTTACACCTGGACTTCTAGAAATTTAACCATTGTCTGGCACTTCCCACATGTCTTTCCTCATCGTATGCTGCCCAGTTGTTGCCTCAAATAAATATCATTCTCTGTAGCACTTAAACTAGCAGATCACCACAACTTCAAAACTCTCCGAAGATCATCTTCCTCGAGCCGCCTACATTAGAAATACTTATTCAATCCTGAACCACCGCACACCATGATCTTTGACAGCCGCTTCTTCAATACTACTTCACATTAATCTGACCCAATGCAATCGAAGAAACCATAACACCGGCGAACTTAACACATCCTATTCGATCAAAAATGTCGATGCCACATCACATATGAAGATTGCACCTCACTAGAAAACACTCAGTCTCATTACTCTATCAACCCGAACCTGATCATTTATAGTCCAATTGTCTTTCCTCCACCGGAAATAAAATACTGAAATCTCAGAATCACGCTCCGATTAGAACTCCTATCAAGTCATTCATTTCCCCGACATATGGGCAAGCATCATATCATCATATCAATACCGTGCGATAACCAATCATAAGCATCATAACAACCTGAGCATAGCCTCAAAGCTCTCAAAAACACAATTGTTGAGCGGAAACAACATACTATCCTCCCGCAGAGCAACAACAATAGCCCCAACCAACTACGCATAAAAAAACATCACGCACCATATTTGTAGTACCATTACAATTCCTCAAATTCTCGATTTATAGCAAGTGCTTCGCGACGAGTAAGATTGAGTAAGAAGAAACATAGGCATAAGCCTCAAAGAAATCAAACTGCACGATAAGGAATCAAGAAGTGAAGTACTCCTAACAGCCCTGTAGCCTCTCAAATATAAGTACAGACGTCTCTGTATCGATCCGCAAGACTCTACTAGACTTGATCATGACTCGTGAGACCTAAGGGAACCTAGTGCTCTGATACCACATTGTCACGACCCAAAAATCCATTAAGGTCGCGATGGCGTCGGACACCACAATCAGGCAAGCCAACACTCATTAGTTAATTAAGTTCCTATTTTATTATTTTAAAATTGTTACTTTTCATTTCATTATATGAAAATCGATAAAAATTTAGTAAGTAAATAACAAGGTTTTAACACCTCAATTAAAACATACATCCCAGAACCCGATGTCACAAGTGCATGAGCAATTTCTAAGAAAAACCAAATGAAATACAATAACCGTCCAGAATACAAACGGGACAGTAAAGAAAGTACAACTCAATACGCTGAAGGAGACTCTGCTGGCTGCGGGTCGTGTCGAGAGGTGCAGCTTACCCAAGTCCACATATCAACCGTGCCACGGCGCCAGGCGGGGCCACTGGATATACATGTACTTGTGCAACAAAAATGCACAGCAAGTGTAGTATGAGTATGAAAATAACGTATACTCAGTAAGTATCTCGCCTAACCGCGAATAGGTAGTGACGAGAGGTCGACTTTGACACTTGCTAGAGGTCAATTTAATATAAACAAGGGTGACGCTAAGCATGAGTGTCATAATTCATTTAACAAATAGTGGCAGAAAGGAACAACTTCTTCAAAAATTACAAATTTTAATCTCTGTCATTTCAGTTGACAACTAATAATTCAAGGTCAGTAAACAGGTAAAAATCACAGAAAGTACTCAGCAAATATCATGAGCAAGTAATGCCGAGGGTCGAACGGCTCGTCCCAACAATAATAAAATGTGCACTGCCGAAGGGTCGAATGGCTCGAACCATAGATGTATCTATTACCCCGCTCGTGAATCGATCATGCGATGCGGTCATATATAAATAATAGAGCTACCCTGCTCGCGAATCATACATGCGACTCAGGTACTCATAGATACACACATTCAGACGATAAATTCATGCTTTATCAGGAAAACAATTACCCAAGGAAGTGATAAAATTCTCTTTTAATGGTCACGAAGGTAGTATTTAAATCTTTTCTAGAAATTTATTTTCCAAGTTCCATAAGGTTTAATCATTTTTAATTTCATCAATAAGGTTACAAGTACGACAAATAAAACATGCTTTTGGGGCCTAGACTACCCGGACATAAGCATAATAGTAACTACGCACGGACTCCCGTCACCTCGTGCGTATGTAGTCCCCACAAATAGTAGCACATATTTAATTATTTCACATATGGAGACAATTCCCTCTTACAATGTTAGAAAAGAGACTTACCTCGCTCCGAAGATTCATAACCGGCTTCCAAGCCCTACTGACGACTCAATTTGACGCACAACGCCCCAAAACTATCCAAATAACGGGCAAACCAATAAAAATATACTTTAATACTTATAAAAATTCAAATTATATAAATTCCAACTCTGCTCGGAAAGTTGAGAAAATTGCCCTCGGGCTCACGTGCCCTGATTTCCAAAAAATTTTAAAGATAAATATTACCCGTAACTTTACGAACTCAAATATATAATCCTCTTTCAATTTCATGCCCAAATTCGTAGTAAAATCCAAAAATACAAATTCTAGGTCTTTCTTAAAAAATCCCAAATTTCCACAAATTTTCATGTCTACCTCATGTATAATCGAGGTATTTAACCCAAAATTAAAGTAATCACTTACCTTATGGAAGATGCCGAAAATGCCACTCCAAAATTGCTCCAAACTAGCCTTCCATGGAACAAAATGAAGTGCAAATGAGTCAAGACCTCGGTTTAAAATAACACACTGCACAACCCCGACCTTCGCACCTGCGGCCTCCAGCCCCGCACCAGCGCGCCCGCAAGTGCGCCCAAGCACCCGCACCTGCGGCTTGCCCAGCTCCAGCCAAATCTTGCATCTGCGAGCCATATGCCGCACCCGCGACTCTCGCACCTGCGGCCCTTATTGCGCAGGTGCCATCCCACTAGACACCAGATGCTTCAGCCCTTCCTCAAACTCCAAATTCGATTCGTTAACCACCCGGAATCCACCCGAGGCCCCCGGGACTCCGTCCAATCATACCAACATGTTCCAAAACATAATGCGGACCTGCTCGAGACCTCAAATCACCTCAAATAACATCGAAACAATGGACCACAACTCAATTGAACCTTTATAAACTTGGAATTTCCAACTTCTATGTTTGTTGCCGAAACCTATCAAATCACGTCCGATTGACCCTAAATTTTGCACACAAGTCACATTCAACATTACAGACCTACAACAACTTCCGGAATTGGAATCCGACCCCGATATCAAAATTTCCACTTCTGGTTCAATTCCTCAAAACCTTCAAATTTTCCATCTTTAGCCAAATGACTCCAAAATGACCTAGGGACCTCGAATTCACTTCTGATCGCGCTCCTAACACTAGAATCACCACACGGAGCTATTCCCAGACTCGGAATCCCAAACGAACATTAATAATACTAAAATGCACTTCAACCCAGACTTATGAAATTTCTTCCAAAATACTAACTTCCACAATATGCGCCGAAACGCTCCCGGGTCATCCCAAACCTGCTCCTAACATACTCCCAAGTCCGAAATAATCATACGAACCTGCTGGAACCTTCAAATCCTGATTCTGAGATCGTTTACTCAAAAATTCAATCTTAATCAATTCTTCCAACTTAAAGCTTCCGAAATGATAGATTTCTTTCCAATTCCACTCCGAACTTTCCGAAATTCAATTCCGACCACGCCTACAAGTCATAATACCTGAAATAAAGTTGTTCATTGCCTTAAACCGCCAAACGATGCGTTAGAGATCAAAACGACCGGCCGGGTCGTTACAATATCGGTGTGGATTGGTTCGATTTTGTCGGATTTTTCGTTACTTAAATATTATTTCAATATTACTTTGTGAAATTTTATATAAGTAAATATATGTTTAGTAATAATATAAAAACTTGACAAACATATTATCTATTAAAATATTCTTATGGGAAATTTTTTTTAGTAACACATGATAGTTAATTTTTTGGTCGTCTGACAATAATTTTCGTTGATGTACACTTTCAAGGTTAACCGAATTTAGTAACTAAACATAAAAATCAAGATGATAGCTAAATACTAATAACCACTTCAAATTCGAAAAAGATATAAGAATTTAACAGATCTTGACATATTAATATGAAAGAACAAAGGGATTTATGTATTTTAGTAACACTTGATAAGAAAGTGATCATACAACCCATTATTTAAGGTTAATAAATATGGAGCACTTCATATTCTATTTAATACTATATCCCATAAGAGAATCCCAAATATTTCTAGATATTTCTTAAAGAAAATTTTATATAAAATCATAAAAGTATATATAAAAATTATATATTTATATGCCGGTTTGGTTCGGAATTTTTTACTCAATACCAAACCAAATCTAATCGGATTTTTTAATCGGTTTGGTTTGACTTTTCGGTTTGGTGCGATATTTCGGTTCGTTTTACACCTCTACCTACTACTTATTAGCAGTGGTGGATCTATATATTGGTAGTTATAAGTTCACTGAATTCAGTAGTTTTTGTCCTAATTATATATATATATATATAAAAAATTGTTAAATATTTAAATATATTTAATTATAAACCTAGTTATTATTCTATATATGAATTTAAATAATTGTAGGAACTCATGATATTAATTTCTAGATCCGTCCCTCGTGACTAACCCAAATTGCATGGACATAAAAGATGGACCTAACTAACACCATAGAAAGTACATCAAATTAGTTTTTTCTTTTTGGTATAGTTTTCTTGCGGTTGAAAATCCTTCTGTCCAGTCCTACTCCCAACCAACTTTAATTAGTTTCTAAATCCCTTGAAAAAATCAAACAATAAATATTTTACCCCACTTGGTCCTATATCAACTTAAAATTCTAATAATTTCCAATGTGTCTAAGCTTTGATTTCAAATATAAATATGACATACCGAAATTCAACAATTGTATACCTTCAATACAGTTTATTACTTCCATTTTAGTGAAATAGTTTACTCTTCTGTATGAAATGTGATTAGCATATCAAAATATTTTACCCATCCAGTGTATAATTATTTTGATTAGATAAAAAAGTAAAAATTGCACGGAGCGTCCTATTCGGTCCCCCATTTAACTTGAATCTACTTTTTAAAATTTTTTAACTAGTATCCAAAGTTTAACCAATTTCAGACCTTTTCTCCTCTGTCTTCTTCTTCTTCGGGTGACAATAATTTTATCTCGTATTTGTGAACATATTTTAAGGTAGTTTATGTTGTTTTACGGTGGTGAGCTGTCATGACACTTTATTTTTTTCTATTGCTTAGGGTTTTTTCATTTTATTTTTCTTAATTGAAAAATGAGTTGTTGTTTTGACAAATTGATGATTGAAGTTTGTTCTTGATGATATTTGGAGGTAGAGGTATACATGGACCGTGTTGGTTCGGGTTTTATCAAAACCAAATCAAACCAACTATATCGGTTTGGATTGGTTCAGTTTTGTCGGTTCTTTTGGATTTTTTTCGGATTTTTTCTACATGAATATTATTTTAATCTTACTTTATTAAAGTTATAGATAAAGTTTTGATAAGTGAATATATATGTTTACTAAAAATTTAAATAATAACAAATATATGATCTAATAAAATATTTTTACGGGAAAATTATTTTAGTAACACATGATAGTTTATTTTTTTACTCGTCTAACAATAAAATTTTCGTTGATGTACGCTTTTATTGTTAAACATAAAAATTAATATAATACCTAAATAATGATATGTTCTATGTAATTTTAAATTATCGAAATATCACTTCAAAAAAGATATAGGAAATCTTGACATATGAATATGAAAGAACAAAGAGATGATTGATGCATCAATATCACTTAATAAGAAAGTCATACAATCTATTATTTAAAGTAAATAAAAACGAATACCGTTCAAAGTTCTATTAAATATTATATCTCATGAGAGGATTCCAAATATTTTTAAATATTTTTTAACCAAAATTCTATATAAAGTCTTAAAAGTATATATAAAAAATTACGTATTTATATGTCGGTTTGGTTCGAGTTATTTTTACTCAATACCAAACCAAATCAAACAAAAATTATTCGAATCTTTTTAGTCGATTTGATTTGACTTTTCGATTTGGTTCGGTTTGAACACCCCTATTTGGAGGTTATGTTTCAAATTTGACCTTATATGGAGTAGACTTAGGTGTTAAATTGTATATTGAATTGTTAAAATTCAAAGAACAAATTTCTGTTTCTCGGCAATTTGCACTTCATACCTATTTGGCCTTAAGTGCATCAAAACATTGGTTGTACTTCAAACCTATTTGGCCTTAAGTGCATAAGAAGTGCAATTTTTTCACTTCAAACTTATTGCCTTAAGTGCATGAAACCATTGGTTGCACTTCAGACCTATTTGGCATTAAGTGCATCTGAAGTACAATTTTTCACTTCAGACTTGTTGGCCTTAAGCGCATGAAACAATTAGTTGCACTTCATACCTATTTGGCCTTAAGTGAATCTGAAGTGTTATATTTTCATTTCAAACCTCTCTGACCTTAAGTGCATGAAAATATTTATTGTACTTCAGATCAGTTTGGCTTAAGTGCATTTTAAATGCAATTTTTGCACTTTAGACTTAATTGGCCTTAAGTGCATTTCACTTCAGACTAATTTTTTTAACTTTAGACCCGATAAGTTTGAATTTGATCGTAAAATGGTAAACTTGCAAATATTTTTCCAAAATAGGTATAGATTTAATTGTGACCCTAAAACCGAATATAAATGCAAAGAGGTACATCAGTATTTACATATGATAAGTGATTTAATTACCATAATAACTAAATATCTATATTGAGAAAAACTATATACTAACATTGTTTCTGCCCAACTCTTTTTCACAATTTGTTTATTCTGGGTTAATTTGAAAAGAGCAAAATCTTTCAGAGTACAGAATATGTTCGTACTACTATTACTACTACTACTACTACAATTACTATTATTATTATTATTATTATTATTATTATTATTATTATTATTATTATTATTATTTGTATAAGGTCAAAATCGACCACACCCGATTTTACGGGCTCGAAGGTCTGCCTCGAGAGTGAGTCCGTATCGAAGCAAGTTCGGGCTCGAAGAACACGAAGACTGAGGGATCGAGATCAGACTAAATCGACACCGAAGTAACAGAATAACGAGATATCCGCAATCGACCACCAATCTCGGCGAGAATCTCAATATTGGCACAACCATTAAATGGTTATTGATATCAATCATGTATTTTGCTTCCGAAATTAGAGTTATACCTTATTTAGTTCCTCTACTATATAAAGAGGAACCTTGTTCATTTGCAACAAACAGGAACCATAGACGCAATTACTGAGAAATACAAACACCGTGCTCTTTTACTCGCTCTTAATTCTCTATTGTTCTTATTGTCCATATTATTCCTACTCTCCTTATTGTTCTTGTGGTTCTTAATGTTCAATCTCGAAACTATTCCCAGCTGAGGTCGATAACTTGCAAACGGAACTGGTTTGATATATTACAATCATTTAATTCCTTTATTTATTTAGCTATTTATCAATTGGTATTAGATCATGTATCCTTATAATCACATTACAAGTTTAATTGTTATTCGTATTTCGAGGTAAATAATTTGGAGCCCACCGTGGGCTAAGGATAATAGTGATTGTTCAGTGCTGATCCTGGTATAACACATTATTTTACACTTGTTTCTTGTCAAGAATTTTGTTTTCAGGTTAAGATCATGTCAAACTCACAAAACACAGCTACACTTGCGACAACGGTCTCGGACTCCACGGAGAAAACGACAATGTTATCGCCTCAGGAATCGAGGTGCCACAGGATGACCTCGGAGGAGCACCGCCCGTCAACCCAGTTGATGTCAGTTCTCATGTTGCCTAAAATGCGAATTTGGGCACAAACCCCGAGGGAAGTGTACGCAGAGAGGGTCGAACTGACGACCGAGGAACGCAGGCAGAGGAGACGAAGGTGTCAGTCTCCAAGTTATATTTGAAATGTTGCAAGCCCAACAAAATGCTATTGCTCAGTTGCAAAATCAGCACAGGGCACCAAATAGGGTCGAACAAGGGGTTACTCGTCGTACCGAGCCAGTACCTGAAAGATCGGGTGATAATACTTCAACAACTGATGTTGCTATAATGAGGATGCTCGAGGAGCTTACTAAGAGAATAGAATCAGGGGAAAAGAAAATCGAGGCTGACGACAAGAAGGTGGAAATGTATAACTCTCGAGTTGACCAGATATCGGGGAACCACCGATCGTAAAGGGAATGGACTCTAAGAAGTTTCTGCAAAAACCATTCCCTCCGAGTGCGGCTCCGAAGCCCATCCCAAAGAAGTTCCAAATTCCCGGTATACCTAAATACAACGGGACCTCAGACCCCAATAAACACGTTACTTCTTATACATGCGCCATAAAAGGTAATGAATTGGAGGATGACGAAATTGAGTTTGTGTTGCTAAAGAAATTCGGGGAGACCTTGTCGAAGGGAGCCTCGATTTGGTATCACAACTTGCCACCAAATTCTATGGATTCGCTCGCCATGTTGGCAGATTTGTTTGTAAAGGCACACGCTGGGTCCATAAAGGTTTCTACAAGATAATCGGATCTCTTCAAAGTAAAGCAGAGGGATAACGAGATGCTAAGGGAGTTCGTATCTCGATTCCAATGGAATTATCACTAGTTACTGACGATTGGGATGTCCCAGCTTTCACCCAAGGATTAAATGAGCGTAGTTCAATCGCATCGTGCCAATTGAAGCATAATTTAATAGAGAACCCGGTTGTGACTTGGGAAGATGTTCACAACCGATATCAATCGAAGATTAGGGTCGAGGACGCAACTGGGAGCCCCCTCAGGTTCTGTGCATCCAAACTGGTCGGCAGGCAAAAATCAAAGAGATGTTGACAGAGAATCGAGGTCGAATAAACATCAGTATCAGCCATATGTTTCATATAGAAGGAATAACCATCCGGGACGATTTTCCGCCCGGAATGACCGAAGGGGTGACAGAGGGAAGAATTCTCGGGGACTAATGAGTAAAACTAGTTTCAACAAATATGCAGATCCACAGAAGTGCCCCGGTTATTGGAGTATAATTTTAGAGTCGATGCATCGGGGATTGTATCGGCCATCGGAAGGATCAAAGACACCAGATGGCCCAGGCCTATACAGACCGACCCTTCCCAAAGGAATCCGAACATAATGTGCACGTATCACGGCACACATGGCCATTGGACCAAAGACTGCAGACAGCTGAGAGAGGAGGTAGCTCGATTATTCAACGAGGGCCACCTTCGAGAATTCCTCAATGATCGAGCCAAAAATCACTTTAGGGAAAGAGACGCCAACAGAACGAACGAGCAAGAAGAACTTCAGCATGTTATCCACATGATCGTCGGTGGGGTCGGCATCCCACAAGGGTCTGTATTCAAATGCACCAAGGTATCGATCACCAGAGAAAAACGGACTCAACACTATGTGCCCGAAGGCACTCTATCGTTCAATGACGAAGAAGCAGAAGGAATCTCTCCGCCGCACAATGACGCCCTGGTAATTTCTATTCGGTTAAATAAAATTCAAGTTAAACATGTTCTAGTGGATCCAGGTAGCTCAGCAAACATAATCAGATCGAGGGTTGTGGAGCAGCTCGGCCCGCTAGACCAAATTGTACCTGCATCTCGAGTTCTAAATGGCTTCAACATGGCTAGTGAAACAACGAAGGGGGAGATAATCCTACCAGTAAATATGGCTGGAATTATCCAAGGTACGAAATTCCATGTTATTTGAAGGTGACATGAGATACAATGCAATGCTCGGAAGGCCCTGGATCCATAACATGAGGGCAGTGACGTCGACCCTTCACCAAATGATGAAGTTCCCAACAAGGGATTGTGTGAAGATAGTTTACGGGGAACAACACAATGCAAAGAAAATGTTTGCAGTCGATGAGGTAACACCAATATCAACACCTTAGACCTCGAAAAAATCGAGCACCAAATATTAGCAGGCGACCAAATAGCAATCACCGCCCCAGCCTCAACCGAGCCGGAGAAATAGGTAATCAAGGAAGAAGAAGAGGATTTTCTCACTCCTCGAACTTTCGTGGTTCCCGAAGAATCATATGTAACCAAGTCGACAGTAGAAGAACTGGAACATGTTATACTGATCTAGTATCTACCCGAACGAAAGGTATACCTAGGAACGGGGTTGACCCCCTAACTTAGGAAAAAACTCATTCAATTTCTTATTGATAACATGGATTGCTTTACATGGTCCCATTTAGACATGACAGGAATCCCACCCAAAATAACGACTCGATGGCTGAGCCTGGATCCCAAGTTCAGACTGGTAAAGCAAAAGAGAAGGCCTCAATCCGAGGTAAAACACGCCTTCATAAAGGAGTAGGTAACCAAACTTCTTAAAATAGGGTCCATTCGGGAAGTAAAATATCCCGAATGGTTAGCTAACTTAGTCGTGGTCCCCAAAAAAAGGAACAAACTTAGAATGTGTGTAGATTATAAGGACTTGAATAAAGCATGTCCAAAAGACTCTTTTCCCTTACCTAACATCGATCGAATGATCGATGCCACGGCCGGCCACGAGATACTTACCTTTCTCGACGCCTATTCTGGGTACAATCAAATCCATATGGACCTAATAGACCAGGAAAAGACTTCTTTTATCACTAAATATGGAACTTATTATTACAATGTAATGCCCATCGGGCTAAAAAATGCGGGAGCTACATATCAAAGCCTAGTTTGTTCGAAGAACAGATAGGTAAATCAATGGAAGTTTACATTGATGATATGTTATTTAAGTCCATGCGCATAGAGGACCATTTGACTCATTTGCAGGAGACATTCGAAATCTTGAGGAAATAAAACATGAAGCTTTACCCAAAAAGTGTGCTTTCGGGGTCGGCTCGGGAAAATCCCTCGGCTTCATGGTGTCAAATAGGGGAATCGAGATCAACCTCGATAAGATTAAAGCCATCAAGGACATCACCGTCGTGGAAAGCGTGAAAGCCGTTCAGAGGCTAACTGGACTGATAGTTGCCTTAGGCCGGTTCATTTCGAGGTCATCAGATCAAAGACACAGGTTCTTTTCCTTACTCAAAAAGAAAAATGATTTTACATGGACCCCGGAATGTCAGCAAGCACTGGAGGAATTGAAACGATACCTATTGAGCCCACCTTTTCTCCACACTCAGAAGGCAGATGAGAAGTTATACCTATACTTGGCGGTGTCCACGATAGTGGTAAGCGGTGTATTAGTTCGAGAAGAACAAGGTACGGAGTTTCCAGTTTAATATGTGAGTCGAACCTTAGGAGATGTCGAAACTAGGTATCCACACCTAGAAAAATTGGCGCTACCATTAATAAGCGCATCTAGAAAATTAAAGTCGTATTTTCAGTGTCATCCCATATGTGTGATCACTATTTATCCACTCTGAAATGTTTTTCATAAGATCGAATTATCGGGCCGATTGGCCAAATGGGTCGTCGAACTTGGTGGGTATGATATCGAGTATCAACCCCGAACAACCATCAAGTCTCAAATTTTAGCGGACTTTGTGGCCGACTTTTCACCAACCCTCGTACCCGAAGTGAAAAAGGAACTTCTGCTAAACGGTTACTTCATCGGAGGTATGGACCCTCTTCGTGGATGGTGCCTCGAATGTGAAAGGTTCCGGACTCGACATTGTGTTGAAACTGCCCACGCGCAACATTATTAGACAATTAATAAAAACTTCCATTGACTAATAACGAAGCCGAGTATGAGGCTATAATTGCAGGTCTCAAGCTAGCTAAAAGCTTGGGAGCGGAAGTAATAGAAGCTAAGTGCGACTCCCTACTGGTGGTAAATCACGTAAACGGAACCTTCGAAGTTCCAGAGGATAGGAGGCAAAGGTACTTAGAAAAATTGCAGGTAACCTTGCACCATTTTAAAGAATGGACTCTACAACATATACGTCGAGAATAAAATACCGAGGTCGATGCACTTGCCAATTTGGGGTCATCGATCGAAGAAGATAAGATCAACTCGGGGACTGTCGTCCAACTCTCGAGGTCTGTAATTGAGGAAGCACATGCTGAAATAAATTCCACAAGCTTAACCTGGGACTGGAGAAACAAATACATCGAATATTTAAAGAGCGTGAAGTTACCATTGGATCCCAAAGAATCGAGGGTCTTACGAACTAAAGTTGCTCGATTCACATTAGACGAGGACGGAACGCTATACAGAAGAATGTTCGATGGTCCACTGGCGGTATGTTTGGGATCGGGAGATAGTGACTATGTTCTACGAGAAATCCACGAAGGCACTTGTGGGAACCATTTTAGTGCCGAGTCACAAGTTCGAAAGGTCATCAGAACGGGATACTATTATGATAGCATGGAAAAAGACTCTAAGGAGTTCGTTCGAAGATGCGACAAATGTCAAAGGTTCGCACCGATGATCCACCAGCCCGGTGAATAACTTCACTCGGTCCTATCCCCATGGACATTCATGAAATGGGGAATGGACATCATAGGCCCTTTGGCATCGGCCCCAGGTAAAGATAAGTTCATATTATTTATGACAAACTATTTCTCTAAATGGGTTGAAGCACATGCCTTCGAAAAAGTTAGGGAAAAAAAAGTGATTGACTTCATATGGTATTACATCGCATGCCGATTCGGGATACCCGTGGAAATAGTATGTGATAATGGAGAACAGTTCGTCGGCAACAAAGTGACGAAATTCCTCGAAGATCACAAAATAAAGAGGATGCTATCGACACCGTATCACCCCAGTGGGAACGGACAAGCCGAATCAATAAACAAGACTATCATCCAAAATTTGAAGAAAAGGCTAAACGAAGACAAGGGGAAGTGGAGAGAAAAATTGCCCGAGTAACTATGGGCGTATCGGACAACATCGAAGTCCAGTACCGTGGCAACCCCATTTTCCTTAGTATATGGCTCTGAAGCCTTGATATCGGTCGAAGTCGGGGAGCCTAGCTCCAGGTTTCGACATGCAACTAAGGAATCAAATCACGAGGAAATGATCACCAGCCTCGAGCTATTGGATGAAAGACGAGAATCAGCACTCATTTGAATGGTCGCACGAAATCAACGAATCGAGAGATACTACGACAGAAGAACCAACAGTCGACACTTTAAAGTCGGGGACTTAGTCTTAAGAAAAGTCACTATCAATACTCGAGACACTAATGAAGGGAAACTCGGTCCTAACTAGAAAGGACCCTATCAAATCATCGACATAAGCAGGAAAGGATCTTACAAGCTCGGAACAATGAACGGCGAGCCATTGTCGAATAAATGGAACATATCACTCCTCAAGCGGTACTATTGCTAAGGTATGACTTTCACTTTTTTCATTTTCCGAAACATTCAAAACTAACTCATTGCAGGGATTCGATCCAAGAAATCGAGACCTCGGGTTTTAAAGTATGTGTTGCACTCTTTTTCCCTTAGATCGTTTTTTATCCCAAATGGGTTTTTCCGGGGAGATTTTAATAATGCAATAATTATGTGCTACCTGAGGATAATTCAACAGTATCCAAGTCTTTTTGCAATCAACCTCAAATACTGGGGGGCATCCCCCTCGAATTTTATGTAAATGGGTCTCGATAGGAAAAATTTTGTAATGGGCCAAACGGTCGAATGAACCGTGTCCATATAGATTAGCCGAGTCATGACAACAAAACGTGTACACATGTATAAATAATACAAAGAAGCGTTCTCTTTCTCAAACATCATGTCTTGAAGTAAATTTCCTACTATATGAGTCATACGATTCTGGTCTATTGCGCAAAAATAACACTTGTGAAAAATGGCTCAAGGGGCAAGTACAAGCATACACCGAACACTCGGGGACTGCACACTCGAGCTATTTAAGTCAAAATGATAAAGACCTCAAAGAGTCACCCCTCAATATATAGGCCAAGGCCATCATACTCGGGGACTAACATTTCGAACAAGTTCGAAACGTTATCGGGAAACAAGTCCAAGAGACATACCCAAAGGCTACCGCCATATTAAAGACTACGGTCACATAAAAGGCTACAGATGAAATAATGCGACTCGAAAACGTCCGACTTCCGCCATAAACTAAAGGCCTTCAAATACTTTAAAAAATCGATTAAATAAGGCTACCCTCGGCAAAGCTAATAAAAAGGGCTTCGAAAAAATCAGCCCTCGAATAATTTAAAGGCTTCGATAATATCAGCCTTCGAAAAAACCTCAAGAAGTATTAAATCATCTTAACACAAACGAGTTAAGAGAAAATAGGGTACCGATAATTGGGCCCATGAAAAACCCAATAGGCACAAAAACACATGCTAAGGCATAAAGAAATTTTCACTAAGTCTTTTAGCCGAAATGGGAAAAATGATAGCCGTTTTTAGAGGCCGAATTGGCCTAACTTAAAGAGCCTAAGGGCCAATATAAAGAGCCTAAGGGTCGATCTAAAGAGCCTAAGGGCCAATATAAAGAGCCTAAGGGTCAATCTAAAAAGCCTAAGAGCTAATACAATTGGAGTTCGAAAGCTTGCTCTCACTCGATTCGAACTTAAAGGTTCAGTTATTCCGAGCTCAAGCAAATGTCGACTACAACTCGAATATTCACCTAACAGGTATGTAGCGGTGAGCTCGAAATACTTAACAATCATTTGATGAAAATTTAAGGGTTCACCTTATCCTAAAACTCAAACTTGATTATTAAAGATAACTCATCGGTCAGCTCGATCGAGCCACCCCTGAGATAAGTCTCGAACGAGTTTCAAACTCGGAGACTTGCCCTCATAAAAATAGCTTAAGGGTTTATTTCAATCACGAGTTGAACTACAACAATAAAAAAAATTCAACGAAGGAAAATAAACATACGAAGGCATGAAAGAGAAACATATGAAGGCATCTAAGAAAATATTTATATTACATATAAAATAGGCTATACAAAAGGTCGGTCAAGGCCTTACACAAAAAATATAAAAAAGAGTAAAGGAAAAAATCCTAAGGGCCTAGTCTACCCCGTGGGCCACGTCCTCGGGAACTACCTCTTTGGGAGCCGTTTCTTCAATGGCCTCATCATCTCCCTCTCCGCTCTCGGACCCGTTGGATAATTCCTTTTCATCGGAAAGCAAAGTTGCGGCCTCGGGTTCCAAAACTTTGGCATCTTCAATATCATCAGAGAGGTCAAAGCCACGGGCGTGTATTTCTTCGAGAGCCTCTCTCCGAGACTGCCTCCTAGCATGGTATGTGCACGATAGTCTAATCTCAGCTGCAACAAAGATCTCCTGTGCCCGAAGATTGGCAACCTCGGCATCGGCTCGGTAAGAGGTCACAAGTGCCTCTACCTCATGCTTAGCCTTAGAAAGCTCGGCGGCCAGCTTATGTCACGACCCGAAATCCTACCTTCAGGCCGTGATGGCGTCTAACGTTGAACCCGCTAGACAAGCCAATGGTTGAGTTAATTTACTAACTTTCTTTACTTAAGTCATTTAAAAGTGAAACAATGAACATAAACAATTAATAATAATAATAATAATAATAATAATAATAATAATAATAATAATAATAATAATAATAATAATGCGGAAGCTGCGAATCTATAAATTACTATAATAATTGCCACAAGATTTCCATGCATAATCCCCCAGAATTGGTGTCACAAAATCTCACGGACTGTCTAAGATTACTACAACAAGAGTCTGAAATGAACAATACAACTATCTGTGATACAAGATAAGACAGAAATGAAAATATAGAAGGTGACGCCAAGATCCACGAACGCCTGCGGAACTACCTCGGTGTCGCCTGTATGGACTGAAGGATACTCCCTCTAACGATGTCCACTGGGTCCGGCTGCGTGATCTACACAACATAAAGAAGTGCAGGTGTAGCATCAGTACAACCGACCACATGTACTGAGTAAGTGTCGAGCCTAACCTCGGCGAAGTAGTGACGAGGCTAGACGCGACAACAACAATTTACCCGTACAGTTCTATAAAATGTACTAGAGAAAATAGCAAGAAATAAGCAGTATAAATGAAATATCAAGAAATAGCACGGCATCACCCTTCGTGCTTTTACTCTCTTCCTCACTATGCAATGTATAACTGAAAGCAATGTAAATCATGGTACAACATCACTCTTCGTGCTTTTACTCTCTTCCTCACTATGCAATGTATAAATGAAAGCAATGTAAATCATGGCACGACATCACCCTTCGTGCTTTTACTCTCTTCTTTGCTATGCGATGTATAAATGAAAGCAATGTAAATCATGGCACGACATCACCCTTCGTGATTTTACTCTCTTCCTCGATATGTGATGTATAAATGAAAGCAATGTAAATCATGGCACGGCATCACCCTTCGTGCTTTTACTCTCTTCCTCGCTATGCGATGTATAAATGAAAGCAATGTAAATCATGGCACGGCATCACCCTTCGTGCTTTTACTCTCTTCCTCGCTATGCGATGTATAAATGAAAGCAATGTAAATCATGGCACGACATCCCCCTTCGTGCTTTTTACTCTCTTCCACACTACGAAATGAATGAAATGAATACACGGCATCACCCTTCGTGCTTTACACTCTTTATCACCCAAATCAACAACAAATAACAACTTGGCAAGGAATTCAACAGTGTGAAATACAGTTCATAGCCACCCAGCAAGGGGAATATCAACCAAAATAATAACATTGCCCGGCAAGGGACTCAGCTATAACCAATCTCTCACGAGTACATAATTTAATGAAATGGATCCTCAACTGAGACGTCATCTTACAAGTATTTAAGGAAGTATTCCCAGCAATTAAACAACTTGCCAAGGAAACTGCTGCGTAACACAATAAATATCGGAGTAATAACATGTAATTCACCAAAATAGACTCACGGGCATGCTTGAAAAACAATGCATAGGTAATCGTCACCTCATCTATACATTGAACATGATAAAACAAGTAGCACATATGACTCAACACCTATTCCCTCACTAAAGTTAGGCCAACCACTTACCTCGGCTCCATGAATGCAAGTCAAGCCTCAATCACGACCTTTCCTCTCAAATCCGACTCCGAAACGATAATATCTAGAAACAATTGACTTAATAACATCAATAATTATTCAATAACTCAATCCCAAAGCCTAATTATACATTTCCTATCATTCTTCCAAAAATACCAAAATTCGACCCCGGGCCCGCTTGGTCCAAACACGAGGTTCGGACCAAAACCCGATCACCCATTCCCCATGAGCCCGAATATTCGATTTGTTTTGAAATCCAACCCCAAAATGAGGTCGAATTTTCAAAAATTGGAAAATCCCTAACTCTACCCAAAACCCCCAATTTCTACCCTTGATTTCATGCTTTTAGGCCTAGAATCTAGTGATTGATGAAGAGAAATGAAAGAAAATGAAGCTAAGAACACGTACCTATGAAGATATGGAGGAAAGGTCTCCCAAGGATCTCCCAAGAAGAGTGGAGAAGAAGAAGTTTGGAAAAAAATAGGTTTAATCCCGTAACTATTCTGTTTTAGGCTTTGAAATGACTGGACGTTAGCCTCCGCGATCGCGACAAGTGCCCTGTGATCGCGGAGGGTACTGGGCTATTGACTTAAGCGATCGTGAGATGAAGTATGAGATCGTAGAGAGGACAGGACACGGACCTACGCGATCGCGCCCTAAGGCCAGTGGTCGCACTGAACAATTGCTACCCAGCCCCCAACCCCACAGGAGACTTATGTGATCGTAGGCGTAGGGTTGCATTCGCGTATAGCTTAAACCCCAAAGCTCCGCGTTCGCACCCAGCTCCTTGCGATCGCGCAGAGCAAATCAGCCACCCCGCCCAATTGCACATCGCGATCGCGTGCACTACACCGCGATCGCAGAGAAGAAAAAGCTGGACACCAGATACAGCCTAAAACACCAGAAATTTCCTAAGTTTAGCACCCCGACACCAATCTAAAACTCACCCGAGCCCTTGAGACTCAAAACCAAATATACACACGATTTACAAATCATCCTACATACTTATTCAAGTAATAAAACCACCAAAATAACATCAAAAACAATGAATTAAACTCCAAAATCTATAGAATTTTCTCAACCTTCATAAACTTCTAAATTTTCCAATTTTGATCCGAAACACGTCAAACCAAGTCCGTTTCTTACCAAATTTTACAGATAACTCACATAACACATATTGAACCTGTTCCGGGCTCCGGAACCATAATACGATCCCGGTAACACAAATTTCACATCAAAGTTCATTTTCAAAAGTCTTTATTATTTTCAGAAAATAATTTTCTTTAAAAATTTATTTCTCGGACTTGGGACCTCGGCATTCGATTCCGGGCATACGCCCAGGTCCCATATTTTTCTATGGGCCCTCCGGGACCATCAAATCACGGGTACGGGTCCATTTACCAAAAATATTAACCAAAGCCAACTTTATTTAAATAATTATTATAAGAACATCATTTTATCAATTTTCCACAAACGACTTCTCGGCTACACGCCCGGGATGCGCATACATATCGAGGTGAGATAAAAGGAGGCTTTCATGGCCTCGGAACATAGATTTAGCTACAATTACATGGGATGACCTTTTGGGGTCATCACAGCTTAGCCTCGAGCTCCTCAACCTTCCGAACTCGGACCGAGTTCTCCTCATTCACAGATTGAAGCTGGCTTTCGACTGATGCCAGTTGAGCCTGAAGTGTGTCCTTCTCCGAGGTAAGACGCTCCATATGTTGTCTCCACTCCAGGGTTTCAGCCTCTTTCTCTTAGCCTCCTCCTTGAGTTGTGCCACAAGCTCGGACTTTTGATGGACCTGCTAAAACGAAGGGTTAATTGCCAAATTTGAGCTAACACTTAGCAAACTATCAAGAAAGTACGTTACCGCCCCGATGAGTTTGGTCTGATCTTGGTGAGACCTTGTAAGTTCAGCTCGAAGGGTCATAATCTCCTCTTCCTTTTGAACGTAGAAGAGTTTGAGGCCATCTCTCTCCTCTACGAGCTTCTTGAGCTCGGTCTCGTACCGGGATAGCTCGGCCTTGGATTTTGAAGATGCCTATCGATGAAGCACCATGGCCTATATACAAAGAAGAGAGTAGGAATTGAAGAAGCATGAATTAAGCACAAGCGTAAATACGAAGAAATGGAACCTACCTGCTTCAAAAGTCATTGAGCCTCTTCGAAAACAAATGAGGCATCTGGATTGGTACCATCGTCAACCCCGACGAAGAATTCCCGGAATATATCATTCCATTCATGGATTGGCCCCACGTCGGGAGTTCTCATATCCCGAGCATCTCGTAATTTCCCTTCGGAGAACGTGGGACCAGGCGGAAAATCATCTTATATTAATTGACCCAAGCGAATCGTTCGGGCATTCTCTTCTCATTGAAGGGCCTCAGAGCTAGACCCTTCAGGAACACCCACCGGTTGCTCATCGCAGCAGGGTACATTTCTATCACCTGATGGCTCAGGAACTCTGCTCGGACTTCCCTTCAAAATTTCCTCGGTTCGAGATTGAACAATCTCGATCGTCACCTGATCGGCGACCTCGGAAGCCTCAGTTCTTCCCTTCTCCTGAGCTATCAACAAGCAGTAGTCATCCTGTGACGCCTCGTCCTCCTCCCGTCAATCTTCGATTTCTGGGCCCTGCTCTTTTTGGGCTTCGTGGTGCCGAGAGACGAGGCCCTTCGCTTTTTCCTCTCTTTGGGAGGCTGTGGAACCTCCTCTTCCTAAGGCAGAGTAGGCCTCACAACCACATTCTCACCGAGACCTATACAAAAAGAAACCAAGTAAATAAGGATTACAAGGAAAACTTCGATGTACAAGCAAAGGAACGCACCATGATTTTTGGCTTCCCATCGGCCTTTGGCCAAATCGTGCCTGCTACATTCGGCATAGGTAGAGGTGGAGGCCAGCTGCCGAACACAGCCTTCGAGATTTGGAATTGCACCGGGAAACCAAGGAGAAGCTACGTCACGAGAAGACTACATAAGTCAGCAAAGGAATAAAGAAAGTAAAATAGTAAAATACCTGAATCGAAGTCGCACTTACGTTTCATGTTTTATTCCTCAGGGAATGGCCTTTTCTCCACCAGCATCAGATCGGAGGTCTTGATTTAGATGAATCGGTCCATCCAACTTCGGTCTTTGTCTTCATTAATACTTGAAAACATCGTCTTCGTAGCTCGACGTTGCAGCTTTATTAACCCACCTCGATAAAGGTGTGGGCTATAGAGTCTTATCAGAAGATCGAGGGTGAAGGTCATTCCCTCGACCTTGCTTGAAAAGAACCTGAAAGGTTGACAATATGCCAGAATGAGGGATACATTTGACCGAGGGTTACTCGGTACTGGCGGAAGAAGTCGAGTATGACAGGGTCCACGGGGACCAAACCCAGAGTGAAAGGGTAGGTATATACACTAAGGTACCATTTCACATAAGTGGTGATATCTTCTTCTGGGGAAGGAACCACCACTTCCATCTTTTCCCAACCACAGTCCTCTTTCACCCTCTCGAGGTCACCTTTCGATATTGAGCAGATGTATCGAGACATGGGTTCACAGCGACTTGGGACTGAGGAGGGCCTCTCAACTTTGAATTCGGGAGTTAAGTCAATTGGCCCCGGGACACATTCCTCGATACGAGGTTCCACCGACGTCTTTTCGTCGGTCGGCCGATCGGGAAGAAGAAGATGGAGCTTTCTCTTTTTGCTGCACAATCTTGGAAGTCTTCGCCATTTGTATGTTTGTAGAAGGTAGAAGAATTGTATGAGGTTAATGGTTCCGGTTGGAACAGCGATGGCGTAATAAGTGGCGATGAGAGAAAGATAAGAGGAATTGAAAACTCAAGAGTTTATGATCAAAGCAAAGTAAAGTTTGAATCAACTAAAGAGGTGGTATTTATAAGTTTAAGATGACGGTTCGGTATCACTAGTGGCCGACCGACGCCCGACATGCATTGATGATTTTTTGGGAACCGAACCGCGGGACGTTTCGGTAACATCAATCTCTTACGTCATAGAGACGACGTCATGACCGAGGTATCGAGGAATCGAGGCTCAAAACGTTTCTTATCATTTCACTCTAAGAAACATGGGGACTATCTGTATACGGTCAAAATTGACCACACCCGATTTTACGGGCTCGAGGGTCTGCCTCGAGAGTGAGTCTGTATCGAAGCAAGTTTGGGCTCGAAGAATAAGAAGACTGAGGGATCGAGATCAGACTAAATCAATACCGAAATAACGGAATAAGGAGATATCCGCAATCGACCACCAATCTCAGCGGGAATCTCGAAATTGGCACAACCATTAAACGGTTATTGATATCAATCATGTATTTTGCTTTCGAAATTAGAGTTATACCTTACTTAGGATTCCTCTTCTATATAAAGAGGAACCATGTTCATTTGCAACAGACATGAACCATAGACGCAATTACTGAGAAATACAAACACTCTGCTCTTTTACTCGCTCTTAATTCTCTATTATTCTTATTGTCCATATTATTCCTACTGTCCTTATTATTCTTGTGGTTCTTAACGTTCAACCTCGAAACTATTCCAAGCCGAGGTCGATAACTTGCAAACGACACTAGTTTGATCTATTACAATTATTTAATTCTTTTACTTATTTAGCTATTTATCAATTGACATCGAATTAGATCATGTATCCTTATAATCATATTATAAGTTTAATTATTACTCATATTTCGAGGTAAACATTATTATTATTATCAAATAGAACAAACAAAAATTTAAGGGTTTGAAGTTCAATTAATTTTTTTGCCTCGATTGGACAATTAAATACCCAATAGTTTATAATTCTTAAGTTCAAACCGGCCGTGCCTTACGTATGAAACATCAAAATAACATTTGATAGTTTTATATTAGTATTTATAAAACCGAAGTTAGGTGAGCAAAACTGACTCTACTTAGAATAACACAAACGTGTATAGACAATGCAATCTTTAATCTTTACAAAATCCTTGGCTGGTCAATCAATTAAAAAATGACGAAAAACGATAATTTTTCTATATCAATTCTTTTTTTGCTTTATTCGCTCGGTATAAGAAGACAGAAAATTTGACATTTCGAACCAAACTATGGGACCAAATGATCTTCATCACTTGTTTTCAAGCATGCCTAAACATAGCCTGCTTTCTGGTACCATTTATTGTATAATAAAGAAATAATATTCCAAAATACTCCTCTACTATAAGAAATATCTTAATTTATTACTATTAGTTATGCTTTGATGTTATACACACTCTTAGAGGTCGTTTGGTATGAAGTGTAAGAAGTTATAATGTTAATATAAAAATTAATATCATCTTAATACTTTGTTTGGTTAGCAAACCTAGTATAAGTTATCCTGTGATTAAATTAGTATCGGGATAACTTATATCTTGTAGATAGTGGGCTAATTAGTGTCGGGGATAACTTATACCTTCTTTTTAATAATTATCCAATTGTCATTTTTAATACAACATACATTAGAGGATATAATGTATGCATTAATTTTTAGTATTACTAATTTTTTGTTTGATACATATTTTAACTAATTTATTACTAATACAAGTATTGGTTATACAACATATTTGGTATTGCCCTATATATAAATAATACCGAGCAAACCATTGTATTAACAATACCAAGACTATTAATAGATCCATTAACATGGTTAAAGACAAGATTATCCTTGAAGTCCTTTAAAGCTAAAGAATATAGAGACACTTTTCGTAAACAACTAATTTTTATAAAAATTATGCTTTCAAACAGTAGAAAAGAAATAATCTTTGCATAACTAAAATTTGCATTACTAACCCACATATTATTTATCCCTACATTACTAATACGCCTTATACAATACTATTATTATACACCCTATCAAACGAACCCTTAAAGCATGCCGGACAGTAAAATTAAGATATTTTGCTCGGTAAATTGAGAATTTTGAACCTTTCCATGCAATACATGGAAGTTTGAAAGGTACATGAAAGATTATAGTTGCACCAAGATAAGTGGCAAATTGGTTTACGCACCACCCCTAACATTGTAAAAGTAAACTCAAATTTTAAATCGTGAACAACATCGATTGAATTACGATATACTTCATCCGTTTATTTTTACTTGTTCACTATTATTGTTGCATATTCTTAAAAAATAATAAATAAAATACATAATTTACGATGATACCTATATTGATTGAGGTATAGTATTTATAGATTTGAAAAATAATTTGAACCAAATCTGGTAAGTATGAGATATTGATAGGACTAGCCTTTCAAATAATACCTACCACGAACCATTAATTAATGCACCTAACTGACATCTATTCATTGGTTTTGTATTTTTGCAATTTTCCGACTAAACATTTACTTGGTTTCCACTCATTCTATTTGACTACTTCAGAGCATGTTGGAAAGGTACGTATAATTAAAATAGAATAAATGTTTAATTTCATTCATGGTTTCAATGGCTTTTAAGCTCAATAAAAAGGCCAAATATAATTCATCCCATTAACTTAGCTTATTCAGTTTTCACAATAAATATGGTTTTTTCACAGCCAAACATTTGTCTGTTTAATCAGGCCGAACGGCCGACGCAAATTTTGTCCTCTGCTACAAACTTACAAGACAATTTGTTGTCATTTAATATGTCTTTTCTGTTTTAAAAAAAGAAGAGAATCAGATCTGTATGTTTAAAAATGAAAACTCGTTGCAGACCTCAAACAGATAAATAAAAGAACAAAAACTGTCAAAAGTCCTCTTCTTACGAAATATCTTATTTTTAGTTCTTGATTTGGACGGTTCATACTCTTACCATTAGCAAATCATCTTATTTTCTATATTAATTCTAATGAAGTTCCACGCTGAAATATAACGGAGGATAACTGATGCGAGGCTAGAATGCATAGTTTAATATGTAATATACCTTACATTTGAGGTGCGTTAATGATAAAAATATACTTTTTTATGTGCTTAATGGAGTTTATTTTATGTGTAGGTGAATTGGAGATGAAAACGGAGCTAAAGGGATGCAAATACGTCGAAAATACGCAAAAGGAGACACCCGAGCGATAGCCGGGCGTTTGCCCCCTAAAGTCTGACCCTACCTGGCGTTAGGGGGGCGTTTACCCCATAAGGCCAAGCAGCCCCTGGCGTTAGGGAGGCGTTAGGGCCCAAACGTCAGGCCTGCCCTGGCCTTAGGGGTGCGTTAGAGCCCAAACGCCC